>CATKWJ010001205.1:0-23153 GCA_949825065.1 Odontocerum albicorne
AATTGTCCAGAATATTTTGAAAGGGATTCCGCTGAGGAATCAACAGCGTATTCAAAAAAGAATTTAAAAGGACTAAATAAGGTTTTAGTGAATAATGCATCGACAAAAAAAGTTTGATAAAATATAATATATATTAACATATAAATATCGATATAGGAATGTAAAAAAATGTCTTGTGAAGTTGAAAAAGAAAATATTACATAACGTTTTCGGTATATATGTAAAGATTACAACCGAGTGGGCGTATTACCCTATGGTAATCTCTTACTACCAACCAGAAAAATGTTCGAGTCCTGAAGTAAAAACCAGAATGATGCCCTTTTACAAAAATTGCCACTAATGGGAATTTAAACAGCAACCTTCAGATTAGAAGACAGGTGTCTTACTAACTAGGCTACGGATGTCGGGTCGTGAGTATTGAATTTATTTTTTAAATTATGTTGTTTTTATAAACTATTAATTGATAACTCGCTAGTCAAGATGATATATTCTATACAATTAACATTTTTGAAAGTGTATTTTCTTCACCCCCATTAATAAGAAATCTGCGACACTTTCGAAATATCAGCTATCCTTTAAGCCAAACATAACATGACAACAACTTTGAAAGCATTTTTTTATCAAAGGTATCGGTTTTAACTTTATGAAAATTCGTATTAGAATATTTATTACTAAACTGCTTTGTTATTCCACTTATCACATTAATCCCTAATACATGTGCTGTCCCCGCTACCCATCATTTCCCCGCTCCCCTTTTACACATCATTCTGACTGAAGAGAGCCTCGGGAAAGGAGGTAGAAATGCGTGTAGCGGGGACTTATAAAATTAGTGGAAAACAAAGTAATTTTTTTTTAATGTAACATATTTTTATTTCAAATAATATATATTCTTCTTTAGGTAACGTAAAAAAATTAAATGTTTAAGGTTAAGTTAGTGTGCGTTACACGTACATATAATATATATTTTCATTTATAAGTATTTCTGCAACCAGATTTACACACCAAAACATTGAAAAGGATAGGTTCTCGGGGAAAGGATATTTTTGTGTTTATGAAATGAAAAAACATTTGTTGAAAGACATTTTTTTGTTTGTTTATTACACAGAAATTGATTGCAATTAATGATTAAACCTCTGAAGTACATAAATAAACAATGTGGTTAAAATTAAGAAACACATTGAATTCAAATCAATGCATGTAATGAATCCATTTAAAAGGTCGAACCATTTGAATTTTTGGTCAATTAAATTGGTGTGGCAATCCTCTGAATACGTTCATACTCAATGTTGTCAACAAACGGTGTTTCTCAATTTTAAATAAAAACTATTATTTTTATTTAACCTATTTTAACACACCACACGCGTGATTTAATTTAATAATAACAAAAAAACATATACTTTTTCTATATCTTAACGAAAGTATTTTGTGAACTCATTCATTAATATGGAAATACATAGTTTTAAGATATAACACTGATGACCGTTAAATAACTGCGATGTAAATGATAGCGTTGTATAGAATGAGTAGGAAACATCTATGAGAGAATAATGAAAGAAGATATTAAACAATGTGGATTGAAGGAAGATGTAGTGCTTGAGGTGAAGAAAGGAGTATTGAGATGGTTCGGTGAAACAATGAACGATTCAAGATTTAAGAAAATGATCTATACAAGTAATATTGAAAGTACGAAAAGTTTAAGATGACCAAGAAGAACGAAACATGATCTTATGAATCAAATTATGAAAGAAGGAAAATAATATTCCTTTATAAAAGGAAAGTATACATGATGAGGTGTATGAACGTGACAAAAGTAAAATGTGTGTGCGCGGATACAATCAAGTAGAGATTCGTTCTCTCTGCCTACTCTAATAGGGAATAGGGACATTGCGTGATAGGGGTAATGATGATGATGATCAGGATTGTCAAGAAATATGAAAAAAATACAAAAACATAATTTTAACATTTGGGAACCATTGCGTTAATTTTCGAAAGAAAGTATTCCCTATATCATATGTATATATTCAAAGAAATGAAATTCATGATAAAGAAGAGATAAACAGTATAACGAGCTAAAACCACATTATTAGTAAGGAATATATATATATATATATATAAAAGTTTTTATGTTAATATCTGTGTATACACATGTAAAGTGCAACTTTGTACAACGTGTGAATCTAAGATGAATCTTGCTTTACGGAAGCTGACTACCTTGAATGATAAAGTGCCTATGGTCTATAAGGTATAACCTCGAGTCACGCGATTCAATGAAAGCGGATCTTTCTTGAACATAATCGTATCGGGTATCACGTATTTGTTTTGACATCACCTTTGATTTAATACTCTTTTGCTATACAATAGCAAAGAAATTTAATATTAACAGTCTATAAATTAGTCAAATAAATTTGTTATTTATTCCGTCGGGTAACATATTTCTTTTGAAATCTTACATCTTTTAGATACAAGTATTACTCTCGCAGTATACAAAAATCATTCTGCTCGAAAAAAACATCGATAACGTAGATAAAAGCACGTAGCACTGTGATCAATTGTAATTAGAGAAAAAAATAAACAATTTTGAATTAAATATGATTTAATTATGCTCACTAGACATGATGCGTAGTACCATAAAATTGATAATTTTGATAGCTTCATAGATGTATTCGAGATGTGGTGTTGAAAATAGATGCTCCGTATCCCATGGACTGGAAGGTTTACCAACGTCTCCATCATCCAAGAATTGTACACATGCAGAAAAAAAATCCGAAAATACTTTGGGCATGTTGCTAGAAACAATGAGGAAAGTCTGGAAAAGTAAGTGAGGATGTAGTTAGTTGAGGGAAGCTGAGCAATCGGAAGGTGTCCTTTTAGATCGATGGATTAAGTATCCTGTTAAAGCGCTGCATTCAATATGAACCAGAGCCGAGAGGGGTGGAGATGTGTGGTGCGCCGAGTTTGAGATATCTGTAGCAGAAAATTGGGACGCTCAGCATCCAGCATCAAGAAGACGATATTTCATCAAAAATAATGTAGGATAATATTTTGTTTTCACGATTGACTATGAATGATATAAAAAAATATTAGCACGCACTTACTAAAGATTATTTTTTTTGGAAAATATGGATGCAATTTTTAAATCATGTTAGTCAGTTATGTCCTTGTTAACCTCAAATTAATTCAATTGCGTCGGCGTGTCAAACCATGTTAGTCTAAATCCGAGTTCACTGCTGACTATATTGTCGTTATAAATACAATATTTTATAGCACAATTGAAGTGCACCATTAAATATTATTTTTCGACTTATGTCACTCCAAGTCAATGTATTTATAATATAAGTCGTACTAAAAAATTATAAATCGTACTAAGAACTTAAAAATTATAAATCGTACTAAGAACTTAAAAAATCCTCATTCAAGTTTTAGAAACTAGTTTGATCAAATAAAATATTATATTTTTTTATCAAACACTGTTTATTCCACTTTACGTAACGGTATAACCCTACCAGTTTCAAGATATTCACCCTGTCATCAGGAGAGCACGGACTAGACTTTTTTGTACTTCATTGATGATGAGGTGAAAACCTTGAAACCGGTAGGGTTATACCGTTACATAAAGTGGAATAAACAGTGTTTGATAAAAACAAATTACAATGTCTTTAAACCTCCACAATGTTAATGCCTTAAATACAATATAAACAATAAATTAAATGCCAGTACAGCAAATAAAGCAACAATGTATAAAAAGTGCAAACTTGAAGATAAAAAGTTGGGTCTTGTTTGTGCTGCCCTGATGATGAGGGGAAAATCTTGAAATCGGTAGAGTTATACCGTTATATAAAGTGGAATAAACAGTGTTTGATAAAACTAATTACAACGTCTTTAAATCTTCACAATGTTAATGCCTTAACTATAAATATTACCATGTTTATGTTTAAATGGCTTTTATTTAAAATATGAGTATTTGATACTTTTTATTTAAAATGTGAGTATTTGATACTTTTTATTTAAAATATGAGTATTTGATACTTTTTATTTAAAATATGAGTATTTGATACTTTTTATTTAAAATATGAGTATTTGATACTTTTTCTACTAATAATTTAAAAAACTTATTTCAGATCTTTTGAGAGGAATTGAAGTTAAACTTATTTATATGTTTTTTTTGTTGTATTGAATTCTAACCTTTTTGCAAAAATATAATTTGTACGACTTAAAAGTATAATATAATTTGTACGACTTAAAAAAATATATCCTTTTCATCAGTCGAAATATATAAAACTAACCGAAAAAAGTTCTTTCTTTCCATGTATTAGAAGTTATAGAATTTTAACCGGTGACTTTTAAATTAGCACATAGAAGCAACTGTCAGAAAAAATAATTTGATGTAATTATTACGTTTACTTGGAGGAATATTAGAGGTTCATCATATATTTAGTAACAACTTCCTGCTAATTATGCCTTCAGGTAGAAATTATGTTGTGAGTTGAATCAAGAAATAATCAGCAATGCTTTCAACGCGTACTAAGTATTTATTTTTCTTGTTGAAACGTCCTAATTAGCACATAAAGTATACGCATACAAAAATTCTTAAAACTTTAAAACATGTATTTGTAAAATCTAAGTTTCTTTACTATCGGGAATTACATTAAAGTAAAGAAAATAGTTACGTCATGAGACCAGCTTTATAAGAAAAAAGCTCCTAAAGGGCGCAATTCAACGAACATTTTTTGAAAGGAAACTTATCATGAACCACTGTGCTTTTTTTACTCTGATGTGACTTCATAGAGAAAAAAAATGTAATAATGTATTGATGTTCACAATGATATACTCGTATGTAAATGAAACATGGACACGACAGAGATATATAGCAATAATGTAAACGCTTTGGTGACGTGTTGACTCAGGGAAATGTTTAGTGTATCAATGTATAAAATAAGAAGAAATGACGTAGTCAGAATTGAATGCATGTTTCGAAGTGGATTTTGTAAATGAGATGAAAGTAGGAATATTTAGAGCGGCATGCGGAGAGGACACATTAAGAAAAAAATACTATGCAAGTAATATGGCAATCACTTTCAACGAACCAGATATCTGTAAGAAAGGCATTTTGTGAATGTCATGGTGAAACCCTTAAAAAAAATTGCACTAACAGAAATTGGTTGGAACACAGGCGTCTTATCAACTAGAGTACGAATGTCATGAACAATTTGTAACATGATCAATTACATATAATATATCATATGTATATGTAGGCCCTAGAATAGTCACCTTTCTGTGAATGGAAATAGAACTAGACCATGGACCCCCACCGTAACAGCCACCTAGTGTGTGCGTTTTCAGGAAGCATGTAAGAGCTGTATAAATTAACACCAGAAGGTGTAACCTAGTCTGAAAGAACATATTGCGTGTTAGAACCACACGGAGAAGAGGAAGAATACGATCAATAAATCTTTTTCATATCTGGGAAAAAAACGTAAGGGCTAATAATAAATTTGCCATTATAATATTTTGGACTATGATGTTCAATACCTATTAATATTTTAACAATATAATTGGTATTGAAAACATCGTAACATTTCATCTAGATACAAATAAAGTACATATTATACTCGTGGAATAAGATATTTCTTATTAAATTTCACGCTTTCATAGGATTAGCAACCTCGTTCGATGAAATATTGGTTTCATATTTTACAGTTGTCATCATCGAACCCGTGACTCATATTTATGTGGGAGGCACAACTTCAAAGGCAGAAACGAAAGCCTTGCAAAATAATCTGGAAAATATGAGCCAATAAGTTACATTTGCGTCCATTGTATTCTATTATCCAATTCGCTTTAGGGTCCAGCAACGCGTAACGTTGATAGCCATGACCGCCCATATCAACTCGCGATGAGCAGTTTATAACGCAGAATAAATAACGTGCTGTAATGAACAGTTAATAAGTTTAAATAAATATCTGAGTTGTAAATCAGAACGCCTCAAGTGATAGGCTTTCTTAGCTGAGATTTTCATACAGAGTGTGAAAATCAAGACAATATTGACAAAATTATTATCTTTTCGTTACTTTTTCTATGCAACTTAATATACTCGTATAACTGGATTACATGCGTAATTAAGGGTGATTGGTACTTGATGCAATATATTGAAATAGGTCAAAGAAAGGGAAAATGTAGTAAAAAAACACTTCATCTGTTACAAAGTTCTGCATTTAAAAAATATATATAAACTAAGCGTTGTAAGAAATATCTTCCACATGAGTTGTGTTTTGATTATAAATAATTCTGCCAGTACATTGAAATTTAAATATCTTTTTGTGGTCTTATTTTCTTTTTGTGTGATATAAATACCCTATTGGATTTGTGAGTTGTTGAAGGCTAACTCACCGTATTTAAGTTTCACAAAATCTACCAAAATTTTTTGCGGGTCGACGATGAAACATGTAAAACCTACCATAAAATTTAAATTGAAAACAATATATTGCAAAAATATTTAGGAAAAGGGAAAAAAGAGTCAAATCTGTCCTTCAGTTACATTAAGAATAGCATTTTCGGTTGTGGATATCGCTAAATACATCATCCTTTTCATAAAGTTACGAGTAATTCATCAAATTTAAATTTCAGGAAAGGGAAATATAATATATGACTAAGAAAAATTAAAAGATTCAACATAAACCTTCAAAATACGAACAAATTAAATACTTCATTTTCGTGCAGATAATTAAAAATACCACAATACGACAAATAGAAAAGACCTCCTTCTAAGAAATTAATCTTAGTTAACACTGGAATAGCTCATCAAATTCTGTTCACATAAAGCTTTAATGAAAGTTTAAGTTCAATAAATATACAAAATAGCATACTTGGACTGTATGATATGTTACGAACGTAAATTTTTCGAGATCAAAATGAACTGAAAATTAGATCAATGAAAAAAGAATGTTGATATACATTTTTAAAACAAAAAAAAGGAATATTTACCTTGGTGTTTTTTTTTTTGCTTTAAGCAGTTAGTTATAAATGGGTTCATAAGACACGTGTTAAAACAATGTTAGCATAAAAGTTCAAAACCGGATCAGAGAAAAGCAAATTGAGAATCTTTAACTGGACTATTGCAAGAAAGACACTAAAATATAGGATGAAAAATATCCGCATCCAAGAAATTTATGAGGCGGAGGATATTGTCAGATGGTGAAAACAACGGACATGATAAAGCGTGTATATATGGATATACGTGTAATCACGTCGTTTCTCTATAGTGGTCGACAGAGAGAAAAGAGCTTCCGACTTTCCTATTGCCATACACATTTGTCGTCTCTTCTACATTTATACTTATCTCATATAAATCCTACGATTTCTCTGAATTTTTACATTTCGTTCTTTCAAAATGTCACACACTTAATCCAGCATTTTCCTTGGTCTTCCTTTAGCGTGTCTTCTACTCACATTTGCATTGTGTATAAGTTTTGTTAATCATTCTTCATTCATTGGATCCACGTTCTCAAACTATCTGCGAGTGATCTTTTCTATCTTACTCATCACATCATCCTTAAGTTCACATTCATACCTAATTACTTCATTCTGTTTTCTGTCATACTTTGTCACCACATGTATCCTTCTGAGTGCACGCATTTCTACATACAATACTTCAAATTGCATGTGGAAAGAATCAATAACTATAACATACTACACATTGGTATGCATAGCAAACCAATTTACAACATACCTCCAGAAAGACTTTATAAGAGATGGATACGTCCTTTGAGAGGACTACCTCGATTAAAAGATCCAATGAGTAAGTAAAAAAATCAAAAGAATTCTAAATTTGAGAAGAAAATATAAGGAAAATATTTATCAAAAATATTTCAACTAACCCTGTAAGAAACATTGAGATGACTAGTACAATTATTATTTTGTTAAAAACCTCCTTGTATTGATTTGTGACACGAGGATCTCAAAAGAAACATGCCAACTCCGCGTACCGGCTACTCTTGTTTTGCCGACACTGATTCCTGCAGTAGCCATGATAGATAACCTGAACACAATTAAAGCTGAACGCTTACCATTTCAATCTAAATAATAATCATTCTAAGAAGCTTTAAATGTCTTTTTATTGATTTCCGTTCTAAAATTTCATTGGATGTAAAATATTATTGTATTCAAAATGTTTCCAATTCAGTATCAAATTAAAACGATATATACGACCAATTCAGTATCAAATTAAAACTATATATACGACTTAATAAATAAAGTCATCTCCTCGAATACTGACTAATCCTCCTTGAGTAAAAATTTATGAAGAATATATTTTTTTTTAAATAAAAATTATTTTTTAATACGTGATTTTATTAAGGTGTTTGCTAAAATGTACAAGTACATTATCAGCATTGCTCTCTAACATTCACCCTTAGTTTTAAAAACACTTTTCAGATTTTTGCAATACAGACACCATTTGGCGAGATATATTCCAAAATTTTCATGTCTGATTGTTTCCCATTAGTTTTATATGTTTTTCGGAGTTGTTGCTATCTAAGTAAGTTTAAATGATGGCCAACGTTTCGAAGGTGGTACAATTTTCATCCTTAGGGCGTTGTCATGCAAACATATACAATTTGTTTATAATAATACTATACCGGTTCTTTAAGAAGATAATATTTTAGATTTCTAAACGCTATTTGTAATATTTTTAACTGATTGATATTAATTCTACCGGTTATGCAAAAATATTAAAAATCTGAGTTCAATAAATGTATATTTTTTATACTTCTTTTGTTTTTGGAACGATAAAACGAACCATGACTATTCTGTATGACCACCACAAACGGTATCTAAAAAGTCAGCATTAGTAATCGTTTGCAGTATTGTAGTAGTCAGCGAAACTTCAGTTCAGTTTCTACCAACAGTGGGTTCAGTTTCTACCAACAGTTTTTACCTGCGTTTTATTTCATGGTTTTTTGATGATTCATTTGGCTCAATAATTTTGTATTTGTGTTACAAAACCGAAGAATTAAATTAACTAGTCAAAAGATACCTTAGATTTAAAATGCATAACTTTTACCAGGTGTGACACCACCTTAAGAATTCCGTTTACTGCTGAAGTTATCTGTGAAATTGAAAATGCTCTCTTAGCGTCTGAAGTAATGTAGCTCTAATGCAAGTCTCACACTGATCCAAGTTGCCGATGTGTGAATGCATTTACAGTACGGTCTGCAAATGGTCTATGATATAAATCTCATTTTCTTCCGTCGCCGCCATCCCACTGCTGTAGATGCAACGAGCTGGGAATGGAGGATTTCCTTCTTGATTATTTAGCTTAAAGAAGGCACAAGAACTATGGTCTGTTTATTTTTACAAGATGCATTTTATCATGTTAGGTCGTTAGATATCGATATATTTTGTTAATACTAGGAATAATTTAATATGAGTTTATACTCGTAGTATTACTTCAACAATACTTAAAATGGTATCAGCAATGGGTATGATGTAGTCTGTACATATTAATCATTACAGTTAGGACTCTATACGGGATATTTATATTGGCCTTTTGTATTTTTTAAACATCTTATATTTTCTGTTTATTTTGAAGAGTGATAATCACATGATAATCAAACAGATTTTACTGTATACGACGATAGTCTTATACATTACAAATTTTAAAAAATATTTTAGATTCGATAGTATCTTATTATTGATTACATATAATATAGATCTACGCTTATACAATAAATCAGGGAAGGCCAACCTTTTCGGATCGTGATCCAAATCCGGTATTGGGTAAAAGGTCGCGAGACACACTTGGTTTTAAAAAAAATATAAGCGTATTAAAAAAATAATGCTTGAAAACGAGGTAACGTGCTTTAAACGATGCTAAAAAAAATCGGTGTTTTACTACCCCAAACTGTTGATTGCTATAAATGATAATTATAATTTCCTGAATTAATTGCATGAATGTACGATAAAAGACTTATTATTTATGTAGAATAGTAACATTTTATTTTGAATGGTAACATATGATTTATCATGGTAACATATTATTTAGAATGGTAACGTATTTTATTAATGTAAAATAAAAGACTTATTATTTAGAATGGCAACATATTTCAAATTAAATAATTTGGTCAGTTAAAAAAGAACGTCTAACATTATTTTAAAATATTCATTATTATCAAAATAAAAATTTATGTGAAATTTCACTTGTCTTATCCACAAGACTATATACGAGTATGTCTGGTATAATGAATGAAGTGCCAACACGGCAAACTAGAAATCACGATAGAAATATTTGTAAAATTACCGGAAATCGGGCCCGGGATATTTGGTTTGTAAGCCAAATAACTTAGCCGCTCAACCATGTAGGCCAACACATAGTTTTATTTTTATTGAATATAAATATAATTCACATTATACGAATGTCATATAAGATAAATACCTAAATAAATATATTTAAGTATTATCAAGAATACCCTTTTCACTTGAAAAATTAAATATGTATCAATATTATGTTTTTTTTCTATGCATATAATATTATATAATTATCATTTTAGGTAACATTTATAAATATTTTTATAGTTTGATATAAATAATCTTCTTCGCATCGAAAATCTAGGCTGTGTTGCTATTATTAAACAACTATGTTTTATTGTTATTCCTTTCATTATTCATAAAAAAAATAGCTCGTGGGCCGCACAAACACCCACGTGAGTCGCGGGTTGGCCATGCCTGCAATAAATAGTAAAATTCACCCCTTATTTTTAAGTTTAAATTTTATCAACCAATCTTTCCCATATAAAATTGAGAGTTCTTTTACGGATTGGTAGACATAAAAGAAACATAATTACTAATTCCGATGTTGGCAAACATTTTGATGAAAAGATAAAAGTTATGAAGGATGACGTAAAAGCGCTTAAATTCATGAAGTCAATATTTGACCGATGTTAATAAATTATTTCAGCGAACATTTTGTTTGCTCGATCCAAAGAAGTTGTGAAAAAAAACTCACCTTTTCTCACTTTGAACTGCTTTCTTCACGTTTTGATTCGCTATCTATTCACTGGAAGTTTTCCTCGGAAATTTCTCCAAGGTTTTTGTTAATTTATCGGAAAAACAGTTAAGAACTCTACAAAAAGACTTCCGAAGTTTAGAGAAAATCGTATCCGAAAAATGTTGAAACTGTAGTTATCGTTCAGGCGATTCAAGTTAAACTTATCGCTAGTTATTGTTTTTTTTTGTTCCCATTTTTGAACAACTTTTGCAGAGTTTAAAGTAAATGAGGCATGATTTGACGAAAATAGAGATAATTATCTAACCATTACATTTTATAATTTTACGAAGCCGAAAAAAAATCATTACACTTAAGAATGAGTATATTTATTTTTTAATACTTTTTTAAACAAATTGCACTTTTGTAAAATTCGAGTATCTCTGTTTTGTAAACATACGTCACATTAATTAACCATCCTTTGATGTTTGATTTGATAAATGTGATATAACTGGTCGGAAATTGAAACCGATAAAGAGGACCAAATAATGAAGGAGAAAAAAATGTTAATATTTTTGCAAAGAATTCCAACACCGTATATTCTAATTTATCCTCCACATCAAAGATGAATTTATTATTTACTTATTAAGTATGTCTTATTTATTCTACGGTTGTGCGTCATTCGGTTTTTGCTTTTATTAATGTTCGTATAAAAAAGTGTATAAATTGATCACTTCAATTAACATTTTAATGAATATGGAATAAAATGGTCACGAGAGTAGCGTTATATGTTGCTTTTAGTACAGGTCAAATCTCATTATAACGAATACCGAAGTATTGAAATTGGCAGAATAATGAATATTTCTTATAGAATCGAACAAATGCATTATATTTAAAATAATAACATATGTGTAACGAATTCCATTATAACGCAATGAAAAATTCAGTGTAACGAACATTTATTGGTCTAAAACACAATCGAAGGATCCAAACCAACGTAACGAGACGTAACGAGCAATACACACATTCAACAAAAAAAGGCTAATGAATTTGAATGCTCAAATGGAAACTTAAAAGCTTATTTCGATCTAGAATATGTTTAAGAGAAATCTTGACCTTCGAATTACACAGCAACTTTTGGATCATGAAATGATGAGGTTAATGAATCTGGAGCTTCGCCTCTTGGTATGAAGGTTTTGTTTTCGGAAGCTATAAATACATCGCTTACGTTTCGGACCTATCTGTCATGTAGCACTGATGTGCCGGAAAATATTTTCCAACAATTATGTATTATTGAAAATGCAATTACTCATGCTACTTAGAAAACCAGAACTGCCAAAATAACATAATTCTATGATAAAAATGTAAAATACTTTTTTTATACTATATTTTTCTCCCATATTCAGTATAACAATTTTTTTTGTGGTTCCATGAATTTCGTTATGAAGGAATTTGATCTGTATGAATTAAAACAGATTCTTAGGGAAGAATAGTATTCAATTAAAATACTTTACGTATTTAAATATGCCAGCATAATGCCCATTGCTACTTGTATACATATCTTAGCACGCCTCTAAACACAAAACAAAATGTAGAAATTCAGCAAAAATATATCATCAACACTTATTTGAAAGCGCAAAATGCAGCCTTCGAGTCATACAAATACTCCTGTATTATTCTCGTTTCATCCTCATAGCTGCGATTTGATTTTGCATAAATTTGCTGATTGGTATATCTAAACAATGATTGGAAGATATGGCATCAGTAGGCGAAAATTAACAGGGCGTGTTTTGAATATTTAATAAGGTTATTACGTAAATTAGCGCGTGCCTGATTTGTGTTACTAGTTTAATATTAATACAAGATGAACAAAATTGCGATGTAGTTTATTTAGCAAATGAAGTTCATTTACAGAGAACAATTGAAATAGTGATTATGCATTTTTTCAAATATAATTTTATCATGAATCTTTATGCATAAAATTCATTTGTAAATTGTACAGAGGATTATATTTTTTATGACGTATGAATGTATTTTTTTAAGCATAATTTAAATATATATATATATATATATATATATATATATATATATATATATATATATATATATATATATATATATATATATATATATATATATATATATATATATATATATATATATATATATATATATATATATATATATATATATATATATATATATATATATATATATATATATATATATATATACACACGAGTATATATATATATATATATATATACTTTTCATCTACCATTAGATAATGCCAAATATTTCAGTATCAACTTACCGATTAAAACTATTTCAAAAAAAATTTTTTCATTCAATTCCCGTATGAATGACACCGATTTAAACCTTTTATTGTCAAATTAAAAATCTCTGTTCGATAAAGATGTTAAATAGTTGAAATTTATGAAAAACTACGTGGTAATTTTGTTTAGTAACATAAATTGAACCTGAAATCACAGGGTGGTAGGTAAGCGCTAAGCCCCTAAACTACAATACATTCATTGTCAATTAAATTACTGTGGTTTTCAAATAATTGCATATACTTGTATTCTTAATTTGGTTTACCTTGAATGATGTTTATTTAAAAAAATAAATAATAAAATTCGAAAATAGATTCTTATAAAAAAGAATTATCTGAGAAAAATTACATTATGCATTAATCAAAAAGTGTTGAAGTAGGCAAATTTCAAACTATTAACAATTGACCAAATACCAGATATACAAAAATAATATATAATTTTAAATAATGAAAAAGTGTCAGGCGAATTTCTGTTTTTATTAATTAAATTATTTACCTTAATTCTGTAATTAAATTATTCACATTGTGAGTAAAATAAATAAACACTTTTTGCGAGATTAATTATGGGGTTAACGCCTTGCTAAAATAAATTTTATTTTGTAATTCTTTGTTTTCAAATCCTTTATTAATAGAATTTTGATTATAAAAGTATCTCCAAACCTGTTTCGAGGAAAAATGTAATACTAAAGATAAAAATCTTAGATAAAAATCCGAGTTTCTACATATATAAGGATAATAAATCTTTCTTTGTAGTTAAAAACTTATTCCAAATAAATGTGCTAGGAATTTTTTATACCACTTGAAATTCTAATTGGATTTTATTTAAACCTTTAAACACTAATCCAAAGCTTACTTATTCAGTGGTACAAACACAATACATTTGCTAAGAAATTCATTGAATAATTTGTCTTCTTTCTTTTATTTTTCGAAGGACGGCGAAATAATGGAAAAATGTAAATATTAAGTACCTTACAAATTACATGTCTTTGTATAAATGGGTTTCTTTTTTTATATTAAGACAAAAGATATTGACTTTTGGCTGTAAAAATTATGCATTTTATTTTTTTAAATCAAATCATAATTGAATTTAAAATCACTTACGTGTACTTTATCTTCAAGTTCATTTTATATTCAGATATTTCTGTTAAGTTCAAAATGGACAACAAACCATTTTGAAATTGTGTAAATAAGAATCACATGAGGGATTAAAACATTTATAAAAGGCAAAAAGTGATTTCATACATAAAAGTCATAAGAAACTATTATAGTTTTGTATAAATCATAATATCTACCCTAATAATCCAAACGTTTGGTTTATAGAAACTTAATATTTTTTTTCATCCCGGTTTTTAATATACCTTCAGGCCACATTTAACATACATTTATTAAACTTTTCTATATGTATACATAGACTCCACTTAACCTTTATAAAGCCCGAGTATAAAATCTCTATTTTACAATTATCTTTTTTTTGTTACTAACTTTCCACTTCCTTTTTTTAAGTTGTTTGTTTTATTTCATTTAAAATAATTATAAATACCATTATCCAGGATATTACAAAACTACTGGTGTAAGGAAAATTGCTTAATATTTTACGAGTAAACCTAAGCCCATAATATTTTTAACATACTAGCAATTCTATTTAATAATATCATCATAAAATAATTGTTGATGTACTCGTACATACACATGTTGTTTTTTTTTGGCCTGTAAATAAATATCTTACTTTGATCGACAATACACATAATTAAATAATAAATATTTTAAGAGAAACAAATTGTAATAAAAATTATCCAAATATATCCGGAACTCTGAGGTTTGTCCAAATTGACGAAAAAAACATGTCCCAAAAATTCACATTTTTATTGATAATAATTAAGATATTTCTGATTTGCAACAACGGATGTCACATTATTTTCACTGTAAATAAAATAAGACGATCGCTGTAATGTTTTTTTTATCTGCGTCCTGATGAATTGTTGAATTATCAAAAGTTGCGAGAGAAGACTTTATTGTACTAACATCTAGCTGTCAGTTGATGTATCGGGGTGGTATTGTTGTGTTTCAGAAGCCTCTGAAACAGTGCATGGTAGGGGTTTATCGTCTAGTAATATAAATACAAATTTAATTATGAGATAATATATGTTTTAAATGTTAATAAAGATAAAAATTTAGATTAAGCGTAGTGTTATTTTTTCAAACTTGATGATTTACGACTACGAGATTCACTTTTTAAATATTTTTTTAATAGTTCGATACTGTTTAAAATAATGAAATAGTCCTGTCACTCATTTTCAGTTTATCGTGTAGATTTTATAACAATTTGGTTAAATAATTGTATTCTACAATATCAATGAAATAAATAACGTGGGCGCATCGCACCCGTCAACTTGGAAAATATCGTATCAATAAATATTTATTTTCTTTCAATCCTATCATTGAGACGCCTTGTCAACAAGATACCATGACATTAAGAAGTATCATTGAAAATTTCTTGCGATTTGAACATAAATTGGATAATGATGGCTTTGTTATTAATATATTATATATGAGCGTATTGTTATACACTATGATCTCATTGTAAATATTTATAATTTACTATATAGAATTCGAATGAATTTACGTACATTGTTTATGAAATATATTTTTGTTTTTGAATGTTTTATTATTTAATATATAATAACTTAATTGTATTTTATTCTATTACCCTTTTGTGTATCCAATAAAACGAAGCGGATTCATTGCCATGTGTCAATGTCTTACATCCAACCAGAAAGGTGTAAAAGAGACCTTAAGCGAAAATGATTGGATATAAAAGCTTGCTCGTTTTGGTTACCTACATTAATTAATTCAATATGTCACATGATATTTTTTTTTAACTATTATAAAAACCTTTATTATCAGAGGAAAACGTTTACGTCAAAATATTCAACGATATGGAGTTAATATTGACTATCATAGAAAAGACTCGTGGAGTGTCATCACAGGCAAAAAAAACAGAATTTGTATCCTTTATACGCATATAACACTACCATTTTAAATCTTGTCGCTCTTCTATGACCTGTTTTTATTTGTAATTGTGCAACGATAGTGAAATATTGTAGGTTATGCATATTTCAACTTTTTTTTGCATTTTAGAGCAATTTATTCGAAATTTAGTATTATGAACACATTTTTCCACAAAAACACCCAACCCTTTTACCTACTCTGATATATCATAATAGGTACATGAAATATCTCCCCGTATTGTATAAACTCACCTGGAACCAAAACAATTAAAAAATATAATTAAATCATCAAATTCCTATTAATTTTTTTGGTATTTTAGTACAAACCAGATTGAACTATATTTCACATAACCCAAAAAAGTATGTTTTTTAACGTACGTAATTTTTTTATCTAATAATTATAACAAAAGGGCTATTTATAAAGCTCCGCTTACAGAGCAGATAAGATTCGTGTATATTTAAAAATATATTATGTATTGACAGATAAAATATATTTAAAAAAATAAATAAGTACGAGTAAGTACAGAAATGGGTTATAAGTAAATACAGGAATGTATTGACTGCGGTCATTCGATTAGGTACTTTTCCGCGTCTGCATATGTTTAGAAACATATATTTGGTTAGAAAACTGTAGAAAACTTATCAAGGAAAGACGAACTACAAAGAAACCTTTGTACATTTTCTGATACACGACAGTAACACATTCGGCATTAGGTGGAGTAGAGTGTATATGTGTTGTGTTCATATACAATCAAAAACTTAGATAAGACCCCCCAAAAGGGTTGTTTTCAAGTGCTTTCTAAAGTTGTATACGCCACCCATATCTTATACACCATTAGGCAGTCCATTTCACGCCACAGGACCAGGAACATCTAATGTTCATATTTCACAATCCGTATAAGTGAAAACGTATAAACGGAACGAAACGCTTAAGTGTGACTTTCCTTGACTCAGAGCATCTGCTTAATTTTGCAAGAGAGCTGTAAGTCCTTTATCCACGAAGGTAATTATTCCTAGGTAAATAATGTGCCATTAAAAGTGTACCCAGACCTTTTATCTTTTACCGTATAACCATGGGGTTTAAAATAAAATAAAACCATGAAGTGACCACCGCGACTTGAAAAGAACAATTAATTTATTAGTACGTTTGTTTATTTATTTCCCTTGGCTATATGTATAATTGGCGATCATTAAGTTTTAAGGCTGTCGGAAGAGATTCACAAAGAGCAAACAGTCCATCGGGCATCGAACAACTTCGTAGGGCTGAATACAAAACAATTGACCGCACAGAATACCAAATGGGAGGCCATAAAATGAATACTTACCGTAGGATGACATGAAAAAAGAAATAGTATTATTATCCGAAGCTATGCAATAGATAACTATAGTGTTTTGTTATCATCTATTTGATTTATGCTAACTTAATTAATGTTTTTTTTATTATTTACAATCAAATTCATAATAGAATATTGTGCATAATAGATGTATGAATTTGGAAGAGGCGAAAGTCATGTCCTAGGATGGAAAAAAACTTTGAGCTCTGTCCTCTTTGCCTATCTCGCAAGGGACATGAAATGATGATATTTATGAGTATTCAAGTACAATGACCGCTAAAAATGTTATCATACTTGTATTTTTTACTTTTACTATCCACAATGCAACGTTTAACAATTTACTTCGTTTTAATAGAAAGATGTACCGTAGAGTACAAGTATGTATTGTAAAAAATCGCCCTTTGCTGGATTTAGAGAAGAACCACTTCGCTAAGAAAGGCGTCGAAGTGATATCATTCCTTGATAAGAAATTTGATATATTCTTATTTATACAGGAAGTCTGACAATTTGTATGTAATTAAAAAAAAAAAGAATCAATATATTTTTATAGAAATTTCGTGATTGATTCATATAATTTTTATCGTAAAAGGTGATAGTAAAAATTTGATAGCCCATTTGAGGTATTCCTCGTAATCAAGTATGATTTTCAGCCATTGCGAGGCTATGATATGTTTGTATGTGTGCTGATTTATTATGTGCAAAGAGTTGCACTTCAGAAAGCACACAGTCTCAACAGATCAAAGGTAAACTTCCAATGGCAATTAATCAATGGTTGAATCTACTGCAACCTTTGTTGTGCTGGAGCCTTGTGTTGATAAACTAAAAAAATAAAAGTTTTTGAAATGTGGTGCTACCGGAGAATTCCAAAAGTCTCATGAGTTAACAAAGAGGAGTTTTGAAGAAGAAGAGGATTACATAAATATTTCACAAATTTGAACACATTTTTTTAATATTAATGAACGGAATATTATCGTTCATCGGAAAGAGTTAAAATCCTTATAAGAGTAAAAAAAGTTTTTAAAATGTGGACTTATTTGGTCCCTACAAGTTGGTTAAACCATTCAAGTACTTTGAGAATCCAGCAAGTATCAGGGGATTAAAAGGGTCCCGGGATAATTACCGGCCATTCAAAATTAACGCGTTCATTTTTCGTAACACGGCTGGGCGGAACCCATTTTCTGTTAATAATTTAAACAATATTATCAAATTTTCATGTCAATTAAGTATATTTTAGGAACACTTTTAAACCTTTTGATTATACCGTAGGTTGTTTTACACTTCCGTTATTTGCAGTGCAAACTGACCAGACTTTTTATAACGTAAAAAAGTCTTCAAACCATTAAGCATGTTTAAAAGGCCGTAGTTTTTGGGTAACACCGTGAAGTTAAACTTCAGCTCTCGAGTGCAAGAAAGAGGTTCTATCAACTTGAACACGGAGATTGTCAATATTTTTATGATTTTTTTCAGTAAGTACTCGTATATAGTTCAAGCAATAGATAATCGCGGCTTGAATATATAAATATTTACCCATTTATTTTCCTTTTGACAGTCCGTGAGATCACTAATAACACACCAAAATGATTTTTTACTTAGTGGAGCAATTAGGTATTTTGATAACATTATAACCGACATACTTGGTAAAGACAATGAAATAAAGTGCAAAATCAAAGTATTAACATAGGCTTTCGATAGTGTGACATTTAATCACCTTCTTGTGCCATATCTGGTCACTCTGACGTTGGCGATCGATCACTCTAGATATATATCTGTCTTTGGCAACACGAAACATCTTCTCAACTGTCTGCATACCTGTTCATTCGCGAATATTGCGTAACCAAGACATGCGCCTTCATTGATTTATCGTCGAACCCCAATTTTTCCAACCATATTAATTTTAGAAAGTGGTATTTTTCTCTTCTCAATATATAAACCAGATAGACAAATTTTCAAAATTTTATGGTTTCGTTCTACATCTGCTTGGCACAGCACCTCGGTGTTTGAAATGCGATGAAACCAAGAAATTTTTAGTTTTCTCAGATAAATCCAAATTTTAAGCGTTTCTGGCTTATTTAGAATTCTGGTCTACATGGTACATGTTTTAACACCGTAAAATAAAATAAATCATATACAGCACTTAATCATGCGTTGCCGAAGGTTTACATTGTTGCGATATCATCTCGAGAAATCTTACACGTGCCATTTCTATTCAGTATCTAACTTCTTTATATGGGTCAAGATCACTAGGATTTAGCCTTTCTACATATTTGAAACTGTCGACTTACTTTATAGGTTGCCCGTCCTGTTGCAGAGGTACACCACTGGGAGACTGTCGATTTAAAAATACATAAACTTTGTGTATGAAAAATAATATTTAGGTCTTGTTCGACCCCTGCTGTGTTTATACTATTAATTTAAAACTGATGGTCATCTAGCTTATCAACCTTAACAACTGTGTCGGCATATTGTATTACATCAACGAATACTCTATTTAATTTTATGTCCATTGATTAATTGTCAATTACATTTAAAAAAATATCCGAATAGAGGTTAAACAGTTGTAGTGAAAAGATACATCCCTGACCCACGCCTCATTGAATTTCAATTGTAGCTGAAAGCCGAAGTGAAATCTAACCAAATTTCACTTCTGCTTTGTGCTGTCAGTAAAAGTTTGTGAAACGTCTCTTCAGCAATGATCATTGAACATTGAAATTGAGAAAATGAATGGTTAAGTGCTTTTTTATTGTAAATTCCTCTCAATGGTGTTGATCAATGACCCACAAATATCCACATTGAATAAATTTGAGACATTTGAAATATTGACACGCAGAAGAATACTAAGGATACATTTGACGGACAAAGTGAGTAACTCCAATGTCCTCAATACAGATGGAACCAAAAGGGAGTTACTTAGTTATATTAAATTTCGTATATCATATTTGGGTCATGTCTCACATAGCGAGATGTATGGTCCCATACAACTTATTATAAAACTAGGTGTAAGGTCGAAAAATGTCTCGAAAGACATATACTTTAGTTTCACAACATCGTATTGGGGAGCTGATTCATGTGGTAAAATATAAAAAGTTTTAGTCGTGGTAGTCTAATATTAGAATGCCATAGTAAAATAGGGAAAAAACTCGCATTCTGTAAAAGAGCTTCTCATTTATCTATATAATCTCGTAGGAGAAAAAAATCTCTAAATATTGAAAAATAACAAAGACGGTTTTGATTGTAGTTTTATCAATTAAAATAATTAACACAAATATTATTCATTTATTACGACCAATAAAAGTTAAACATATTGTGTAATTATTAAGTACAACTTTATCTTGCATCGCGTGATGTTCCTGAGTTATGTTCTTCGCCTTATCATTATTCAATAAAGCTTTCGATAAATACTGTTGTCGAACTGTTACATTGCAGTTCTTACACTCAAGATTATACAACAAACAACAGGGAATATTCAGCGGAACAAGATAAATAAACACTCAACCATTATCTTTAGTATCGGTTATAAATGATCTCTTGTAATATTTTCCCATTCTCCCTTACTTATGTATTGTAACATTGCAAATGTGTTAAATTTTATTTTTGACTAGTTTCGTTTTGATTATTTGTTAAAATTCAATTTTTTGTACACTCTCGTGATTCCGATATATTGTAAGACTTGTGACTTATCAACAATTTAAATTTTTTGTATGTATTAAGAAATGTTGATACTGAATTCATTGATGTGAAAATTTATGATGTGCAAAGTAATTGTGATAGAAAAAAGTTAAAGGAAAAGTAAATGCGATGTATGGGGGAAAAATTAAAGAATGAACCAGATAATATCGAATCCGAAAGAATGAACCGGATAGTCTCGAAATCTGAGAGAATGAACCGAATAGTATCATTCGAACCGGATAATATTGAAATCTGCTATGATAGTACACAATCGTATTTTGGTGCCAACTTACATGTATGGGAGTAAAACGTGGACGTGGAAAAGACTGGAGTGCCGAATGGAGTAACAATAAATGACAGAATATGGCATGAAGTTATAAGGGAGGATTGTGAACTTAAGGTGTCATTATATTAAATACGATTGTGAACTTAAGGCTGGTATACTAATTACGTACGTTGCGATGGTTTGGGTATGGAGAACGAATGAATGAAGAAAGACTAACAAAACAAACACACAGTGCAGTTGTGAGTTGAAGGCGTTTGAGAGAAAGACCAAGAAATATATGGTAGGAATTGTGAATGATATTCTGAAACAAGGGAGAGATTTCAAATGTGTGTTGAGTTAGGAATGTGTGGCGCTCTGTCCTCTCTGCCTATTTCGACAGGTAAATGGCGTGATTATATGCAGGTATGTATGTATTAAGAAATATTCGGCAAAGGACCGGACGGACGGGGGAGAAATCACTTCATGCAGTACAAGAATAGTCAAGATTTCAGGACCAAGTCAATGTGCTGGTTGGTGATACCTAAATCGAGCATATTGTATTGTATAACACTTTTGTTTTATATAGAACATACAGCTTGGCGAGTTTCTTGCGCATAATATTAAATATACCTTTAAAGTGTTGTTTGGAGAGCACATATTATCTAGGGCGTTTTATATGTGTAAAATATAACTTCACATTTGACAGGAATAGATTATATGTATATGGAGAAGAAAAATCTTTACGATGAAATGATATTATTACAAGTAATAAAAAGAGATAGTCAAGTTAGTTTGATGAATGTATAAATAGGAAGGTAGTAGCTGCGGCCATTACATGAAGTACTTCCCCGCAACTAAACGTGCATAAAATAACCAGTAAATACACACCAATAAATGTCGCTGTAGACCTTCCGATATGTGATGGCAACACATTTGAATTTGGTCGAGGGTCAATTATGTGTAATTTAAAGGTTTTTAGAAGAATGTAATGTGATGATGTATGAAACGAGAATAAAAAAATATACAGGCAATAAGGGGATAAAAGCATCTTTTAAATGCAGCGATAGAATATCACTAGTCAATAATGATAATTAAAAATTTATAAAACTTATTACGTAACTATTCAAAACAACTCCTGAAATCTCTAAAAAAAAAACCTTTATAAAAATAAACTTCATATTATTCTTCATTAACTTTTACGCCTTTTTAATTTCCTTGCTTTCTTCGCGATAATTTTACGTTTTTAGGTGAAACATTTATTTTACTAAGACTTTAACTCCAAACGTTAAATTATACAGGTTTTATGGAGCTGAATTAAATATAATTTACAAGTACTGTTTTAAACATTAACATTTATACGGATTGTTAAGGTCATTTGGCGTATGGAACAATAAATTTCATCACGAAACTAAGACAAAAGCAGTGGGCTTAGATTTATACAACCAATGGCTCTGACGTTTAAGATAAAACTTCTGTTATTCATACCTCTCTCTACCTTAACTATTAGAACAGTGTTTCTTAATGTTTGGAAAAGCTCGGACAACTTAAAAGTTTCTTATATACTCGTATT
>CATKWJ010001206.1:0-23253 GCA_949825065.1 Odontocerum albicorne
AGGTGTGATCTTGTACATACTATGTTGCTGTCAATAAACCTAATATTTATTTATTTATTTATTTCAAAGTGTTCCTCTTCATCTTACTCAATACATCAGCATTAAGTTCACATTTATCCCTAATCCTTTCATTCCGTATTCTGTCATATAAATTCTTCTCCAATGTGTCGAACTGTGAACTTGCGTTGTACATACACATACACTCAATTCTTCTCCAATGTGTCGAACTATGAACTTGCGTTGTACATACACATATACTCAATTCTTCTCCAATGTGTCGAACTATGAACTTATGGTGTACATACACATATACTCAATTCTTCTCCAATGTGTCGAACTATGAACTTGTGTTGTACATACACATATACTCAATTCTTCCCCAATGTGTCGAACTATAAACTTGCGTTTTACATACACATGCTCAATTCTTCTCCAATGTGTCGAACTATAAACTTGTATTGTACATACACATATCATATACTCAATTCTTACGAGTGACAACTCAACTCTCGTAAATTATAAGTTTTTAAACTCATTTCAGTTTATCTTTCCTTCAGCAAAGACGCATTGTGATGTGAACAGTGATAAAGACTTGGAAATGAGTTTTGCAACAATTTAGATATTTTTAATATAAGTATATATAGCATTTCCCAAAATAGCACAACAATATTTAGAAATATCTACTAACTTTGTGCTCTCCTTTATTAATATAAATAACCTAGTATAAACGAAACATTAAGGACAATACTTTGCCTCTGGAGTTGAGTAACCCTGCATCAACATGTGGAAGGCTTCGATTCTGCAAAACAACTTGCATCTCGTTCTACAAGTGAGCCCATGTGTTTTCTATATCTCAAGATCTATCCATAAAGTTCCCAAAAAATCCAGTTTTGGTTCTATGTAAGCGTTGTTCCACTAAAAACAAATCTAAGTTCTTTACCTCTATAAAATAAGTCTTCGACAATTACGTCAGTCTGCTTGGTGAAGTTTGGTAATATTTTGTGGTATACATACATAACATATATTAATCTTAAATATACATATTAATAATTTTAAACAATGACTGTAATATATTATTACTACTGCTTTTTGTATCTTCATGTTAGTTTAAGATAAAGTTTTGTAATTTCTGTCAATAATTCTTAGTAGTTGTATAACTTGTCATATATTCATTTGCACATAAAAGACACTATTGTGTCGTTAATAAAATAAAATAAAAATTATTTGTATCGCGTATCGCGATATCGCGATTCAACAAAATTGTTCCATTGTGTGTTGAGTAGTAATCTTTAGATCTTTGTTTGATTTCAAAATTGGATGATCTGACAACGGTAAGTTTTTTCTTTGTATATAAATGTATGTCCTTAGTTTTTCAGATAAATAATAAATAGATATAGGTTTATTGATAGCAACATAGTGTGTATATATCATATATAAATACATTCCGAAATCGCACATATATCTCAAGGCACGGCATAATTAATAATAAATATCGAAATTCTTCATTACATTTACAAATTACACGCACAATTTCTTAAAACGAAACGGCTCGTTTTCTTACACGAAATTGATAGTTTTAACAGAACTTCGGGACAAATGAGCGTGTCTTGTTTGAAGAACTTACGTGACTAGTTCTACTCTGATACCATCTATTTCTTCTGAGCTGCAGCATTAAGGATTAAGATAGTCATGACGATCGCCAATCTTCGAAAACCGAAGAAACTTTACAGAAGAAAAAAAATAGATCAAATACTGCCTCTAGGTGTATGCAGCCCTTTAGGTGTGGAACGTTTATTCCCATTGAGAGATTTTGATAAACCGAAAGTGAATAATACAGTTTTTAAGTTGAATAAATTCATTAAGTTTAGTGACGAATTGTTTCATAATTTTTAAGCGTTTCATGGAAACTGTCAATCATTGGAATCTCTAAAGGTTTTCTGATTATTTATTTATCTTTACGATTTGTAATTTTATCTATTAAAATTGTTATTGTATTACTCATCTATTGATCTACGGTAAAAATGCATACCTGCACATGGCGTGATAGTGGTATAAATGTTAATAGCTTATAAGAAGTCTTAGCCCAAAGCTTTATTAGATAAGCTTAACTGATGTAAAATATTGTAATTTGTTTTATGAAACACTGTTTATTCCACTTTATGTAACGGTATAACCCTACCGGTTTCAAGATTTTCACTTCAACATCAGGGACAAAAAACAAGACTCTACAGGTAGAGTTATATCGTATTGTTACATAAAGTGGAATAAACAGTGTTTAATAAAACAGATTACAATGTCTTTAAACCTCCACAGTGTTAATCTCTTGAGTGTAAATAATATGTACTATGTTATAAATTATATAATAGACATTGTAATTTGTTTTATTCAACACCGTTTATTCCACTTTTTTGTAACGGTATAACCCTACCTGTTTCAAGGCTTTCACCTCATCATCAGGGGAACACAAACAAGACTCTACAGGTAGAGTTATATCGTATTGTTACATAAAGTGGAATAAACAGTGTTTGATAAAACAGATTACAATGTCTTTAAATCTCCACAATGTTAATGTCTTAACTGTAAATAATATATAACATAAATGATATAAAAGACATTGTAATTTGTTTTATCAAACACTGTTTATTCCACTTTTTGTAACGGTATAGCCCTACCGATTTCAAGGCTTTCACATCATCATCAGGGGAGTACAAACAAGACAGCATTCTGTTCGAACTGGTACCGAGATACACGCTTCTAACGGTACCTAAACATTCGGGCTGAGGACTGGGGGGGAGAGAGGGATGAGACAATCTCGGCGAGCAGCGTAGAGATTCTTGGGATATATTATATGTATCTTGGGAGATATATCTCGATACCAGTTCGAATATTGTTTGTGTTCCCCTGATGATGAGGTGAAAGCCTTGAAACCGGTAGGGTTATACCGTTACAAAAATTGAATAAACACTGTTTGATAAAATAAATTACAATGTCTTTAAACCTCCACAATGTTAATGCCTTAACTATAAATAATATATAAATTATATAAAAGACTTATTCATTTAGATGAAATGATCGAATGGCCATTACCCGTGACGAGTATAGTAGAAGGCGCAATACGAAATAAAGGATCAGGATACTTGACGTTTGTGCCACTGAAGACGACTATGCAAGCCAATTTATGATAGGCAGATCCTGTTGTATATAAAGCAAGGAGCTTCGGTACTTGCAGCTTGTCTGTGTCTTCTTTCTCCATTGAGTTCCTGATTACTAAGAACAGTTCCACAGCATTTGGCTCAGGCATTTTATTTGAAATATTTTGAATCAGGCATTTTATTTTCAATATTTTAATATTTTTAGAAAAGAGATTAATAAAAGAAGAAAAACGTGTATTTTTTTTGCATGAATTTAAACTTAGGTATTATACATTTCAAACAACACGAAATGTAAACCAAACATGGGGGAAAGAACTTCTGGACGAAGTGTGACGTTAGTTCGAAAAGTTTAGGAACGGAGATGTAATTCTTAAGGGTAAAGAGGGTCGAGGACGTCCTGCTACTGTTGAAAGTGACGCGTTATTGGGAAAAAACAAACGGTACAAAAAATGGTACAAGAATTGAGTGCTGATGTTGGTGCTACTACAATTTCTGTACATTTAAAGCAAATTAGAAAGGTGAAAAAGTTTTATAAATGGGTTCCACATCAGTTTAATACCAATGTTGCTTTGAAACGTGTTATACTGTTGCGTAACCTTGCAGATCCGTTTCATGGTCGTATTGTTCTCAATTTAAAAAAATAACGAGTTGGGCTATTAAACATTACCTCATCCGCCTTACTCACCCGCTTTCGACATTTTCGAGTACTTCAATAAACTATAATATTTACTGCAGAAATAAAATGAGTACCAGAGAAACACAGGAAAATCCCTTTAACCCTTACAGGCACAGGTAAATTTCACTTATTTTTACTCAGGCTGCACAAAGAATAAAAATTCAAGTTTCTCATAATTTTTTTTAATGTGTTTAAAAAATTATACATACAAATGCTAAATTAACATATTTCTACTTCCTCGGTAGGTCAAGGAACTCCTGGTGAGGTGGTACAACTTATGTACCACTAGTTCATATTTCCACTGGTAGGTACTTCTAACGTACCACCAAATAATGCCGAAATACATCCAAGTAAAATTAATTTTTAACCTAAATATAAATGTACCACAATTACTGAAGTCAATTTTATCAAAACACAACTATTTTTTATTAAAATTAAATACAAATATATAACGTTTTCTTTTATACGCACAAGTCGGCACACCAAGAACAACTAACCATCAATAATATTAGAAGCTAAATGAATTTGAACAGGACCAGACCTGCAGCTGTGCGGATATGAGTCATAAGTATTATATTATACAAAGTGGTACATAATCTGAGCTTTCGTGCAGCAATAGAGAGAGGTTTAATAAGTGGTGCATTGCGTGTACTATTGTGCAGTACTGCGTCACAAAAAGGTGGTACATAACGTGGACCACTAAGCCTGTAAGAGTTAAGGAATCGTTGGGTTCTAATCCACCTGCGTTTCATTCTATAGGCATAAATAAACATGTGATTCGTTGAAAAAAATGTCAAAATGGTTCTTACTTTGATAATAAATTTATTTACTCTTAATATGTGTTTGATTGAATTTGAATATTAAAATCGGCCATTATTTTCGGAATAGCCTAATGTTACTAACAGACTTGCATACCATTTTTTTATATTTCAAAATCGTTATCTCTCCCATTGTTTCAAAGTTTTTGAATATATCAGTTCATAAGTATGAAAGTTACTGTGTGGACGCTTTAAAAAAAACAAATTTGAATGTGTCAATGTTTGATTATCATCATTAATATAAGCATTCATGATTTCAGTGTGGATAAAGACATGACATTGTGTTTTAATTAATATATTTACGGATGTGTTGTGAAGTTTATCAGTGTTTTTCGCATCGGGAACTTGGAGATAAAAAAGCAACAGTAAGTACATTCTTAGTCTCTACAATCTTGTCTCACAGTCGATTTGTTTCGTCTTTGCTGGTCCTCGTAGTCGAGGATACCTTCGCTATTGTAAAATCAATTCGATTGGAAAGCTGAGCTATCGACTTCTTTCTCTTCTTTAAGCGAGTGAGCTGTTGTATTGTACTAAATCCGATGATAAACCGAAGTGAGACGTTCGAAGCACACCGGTATGTCTATACCTTTTTTTAAATAATAGAAATAACCGAATCATAGGTATCATAATACCTCCGAATAGTAGGTGGAAAAAATTACTGTCGCACAGCGCGGAGTTCGAACCAGCGGCCTTCCGCATGGAAGTTCAGTGGGTTAACGCACGGTTATGGTCCTCATAAATTGATTAGTTAACATATATTACACTTGCGTGTAGTAATAGGAAACAAAGTCAAAATTGCACTTATAAATATTTATTCGAACCGTATAGCATCAAAATATGTTAAGATGATAGTCCACAACAGTATTTTGGGGGCAACTTAGATGTATGCGAGTGAAACGTGGCCGTAGAAAAAGACTGAAAGGAGCTAAATAAATGGTGTAGAAATGCGTGCTTTAAGAAGAATACTATACATGGACACACACACACACACACACACACACAAAGTATGACGATACGGAATGGAGTGATTATTGGTCGTCGTGTTGTATCAAATATCGGGAATATTGGTCATGTTGTATCACATATCGGGAATATTGGTCATGTTGTATCAAATATCGGGAATATTAGTCATATTGTATCAAATATCGGGAATATTAGTCGTCATGTTGTATCAAATTCCGGGAATATTGCTCATCATGTTATATCAAATTTTGGGAATATTCGTCATGTATCAAATATCGGGAATATTGGTCGCCGTGTTGTATCAAATATCGGGAATATTGGTCGTCATGTTGTATCAAATTTCGAGAATATTCGTCATGTTGTATCAAATATCGGGAATATTGGTCGTCATATTGCATCAAATATCGGGAATATTGGTCGTCATATTATATCAAATATCGGGAATATTGGTCGTCATGTTGTATCAAATATCGGGAATATTGGTCATGTTATTCGCAAAAGTTGTATGCTCGCAAAATATTTCTAAAACCGTGTTTATTAAAATTTTATCATATTTTTGTCAACAGTATATTTTAATGTTTAAAAGAAGCATATTTCTGTCGAAAACAACAAAACTTCTCACCAATGACTATTTTTTGGCAAAATAGTACGTTTTTGCATAAATGAAATATATTATTTAACACTTTTGTCAACAATTGATATATTTGTGAACGAACATGAATGTTTTTTTTGTCATAAATAGCAAATTTTTCTCAAAATGAAAAAAAATTAGATTAGATATTTTTTTCGTAGGGCACATTTCCAAATCGCTGATTGAAGAGCGAAAACATTAATGTCTTCGACTCCAATAGTCCAGCCTTCGACTGAAGAAGATTGAAGAGCGAAAACATTAATGTCTTCGACTCCAATAGTCCAGCCTTCGACTGAAGAAGATTGAAGAGCGAAAACATTAATGTCTTCGACTCCAATAGTCCAGCCTTCGACTGAAGAACTATGACGGTATGTCCGTAACACGCAGTTTTCCATAGTACGCATACTCGTATATGCTATACAGGCAGTAACATTTGAACATATCTAAAGCGTAAGAGTATTGTTATCATATCATCATTGTCAACCAGGGTCGATCCACTGCTGGATGAAGGTCTCCCCAAGTTGACTCCAAACAGTTCGGTCCTTTGCTCGCCTATGCCACGTGATGCTGCCATGCTTCTTGATTTCGTCCATCCAGCGTACCTTCGGGCTTCTTCTAGGTCTCTTTATGCCTCTTGGGTACCATTGGATTATTTCGGATGTCCATCGGGAGTCTGACATTCTGGCTACGTATCCGGCCCCTTGCCGGCCCATTGTTATCATATAAACTGATATAAACAGGCAGGGATTCTTTTATAAGCGGCACTATCGGGAATCGAACCTAGCAAAAGTATTACCAACTAACGTACGGAAGATCAAAGATAAGATTTTTTTATCTAAAAAGATATAATGGGCAGATGATATGATAAGACATATTATAATCCAGTCACTGTTTTTCTAGTGAAGGGTAATAGCCCATTTACCCCATTTCCACAAAAAACGATTGTATCTAATTTTTTTATATTTAATTAATCGTGTTGTTGATAACTTACTCGTAGAATTCAAGTGTATTGTGATATTGTGATTTTCACACATTGTGATATTGTGATTCATCCACATCACCTTGGCTTAGGAAGCTTGGGATTCAAGACCCGAATTCATAGTGTAGCCTAAATAATAAATTCTAATTTCTAACCTTAAAATTTCGTGATTTGTATGCAGAATCGGACTTAATACGCTTTTAACTTTCAAGTGAGGTAATGAAACCACGTGACCCCCTTATTCAATGAACGTACGACATTTTTTTCGAAATTTTACTTATAATAATAATTTCTTCAGTGAAAATAGTTAAGATTAAGTGTTTTTATGTAAATGTCGGACTATGAATCTTAAGTGTTTTATGTAAATGTCGGACTATGACTCAGATCTAAATGTGTGTGAGGCTGTGAGGCAGGCCTTGACTAGTGAAGTGGTTATCTTTATTTTTTTAAAGAGTAGATATGACCGAAGTCATAGGTATCCTTATACCCTCGAACACTAGGCGAAAAAAGGGCCTGTGTCGTTCGAGAGGAGTAACACAGCGCGGGATTCGAACCGACGACCTTCTGGACGAAAGTTCAGTGTGTTACCGTGCGCCCATGCACCTCACTATATGCACAAAAGGGTAAGTTTTTAGCATTCTCAAGTGCCCGGCTTGTTTTTGAAGAATTCTGATTTAGGTAAAGGATTTACCAAAATAACGATATCTTAAGCTACGGTTTAATAAGAAAGCGGTGCCGTTATGTAGCGGCCGTAACAAAACGTTGTCTATGCAAATCAGATGGCATCATTTCCTTGAGAGCGGTGGTTGTGAGTGTAACGGCAAATAGCGATGCCGCCGTTTGCATGACGGCCGTTATAGTGGAACAGTCGTGGTACGCTTTTTCCCGTGTAGCGGTGACCGTTTTAAAATAAAAAAAATAGTGCAAACGTCATTTGGACCAGTGAAGATGTCGAAATATTGATTGATTTTGTAAGAAATAATGAAGCTTTATATAATGTGAAGAGCAAAGACTATAGAAAATCCCAGTTGAAACCAAATATGTGGAATAATAGCGGGACTACACTTGAAAAATCAGGAATGTATGTATATTGTAAATTGATAAGGTTGTATTGCTGCCTTGCCTTGCCTTGCCTTGCTGGGGGTTTATATGATTCATTATTCTAACCAAATTTAAAAGAACCTAATGTTAATGCTTTCTTAAAAAAATAAAAGCCAAACTAATATTTCATAAATTCGTTCACGGAGCTGTCAGATTTGACGTTTCCAACTGACAGTTGTGATTTCTCATTTCTGCCGTCTGGCGGCGCGCCAGGTGGATGCGATGTAAACTACTTGCGCACACGTCCATTCTCCACCGTAATACGCTCACTGACTGTTTCCGTCATTTTTTAACTTTATATCTCTATTCGACCGTTTTCTTACGTCCGCCGCATCACGTAATGTTACGGCCGCTACATAACGTCACCGCTTTCTTAGGAAACCGTAGATTTAGTCAATATTAGGAATATTGTAATGAAACGTAAATTTGTTTCAATACTTGAACAATTTTGCTTAGTATGGTAATTCTTTCTGCCAACATTATCTTTTGTGGAGATGTACCGAGTCTCACTTATCTTCCTGTGCTTGGTACATACCTTGCAAGTTCTGCAGGGTTTTTATTTATGTCAGTTGATGAAATATACTAGGTAAGTCCAGAAAGTAAGTGTACTGAATTTTTGTAGGTTACAATTTTTTTTATTTAAACAAAAAAATTACGTGGTTACCGTAGTACATATGTAAGCTATTTTTCGACATAGTCGCCATTCCTCTCAATGCAGGTGGTGAAGCGGGGTATCAACTTTTTGATGCCTTCCTCGAAGTAGTTTCCCGCCAACCCCTCCGTCCACTTCTCCACCTCCTCCTTTACCTGCTCGTCGATTGAAAACCTTTTTCCACCCATGTGCAGCTTCAAGGAGGTAATGAGATAGTAATCTGAAGGTGCTAGGTCAGGCGAATGCGCGGGATGGTTCAGGACATCCCATTTAAACGAGGCGAGCAGTTCCTTCGTGGCGTTGGCCGTGTGTGGTCTGGCATTGTCGTGCAACAGGCAGACTCCCTTTGTCAGCATGCCTCTCCTCTTGTTCTGAATCGCCCTCCGCAATTTTTTTAGGGTCTCACAGTATCTTGCAGAGTTGATGGTCTCCCCTTGAGGCATATATTCAATTAAAATTATGCCTTGACAGTCCCAAAACAATTTCGTCAATTTCGTCAGTCACAATTGAAGGTCTTCCGCTCCTCTGATCATCATGCACAGACGTACGACCGTTTTTAAACTCGCGACACCACTTGTACACCCTCGTACGATTCATAGCTTTATCACCATATGCAGTTTTCACCTCATTATAAACCTCAACCGGAGATTTTCCCTTCCAAACGAGATAACGGATGACGCCGCGTATTTCGCACTTGGCGGGAGATTGGATTTACATTTTTCACGAAACGTGTTGTCGCGTCGACACTTCTCAACGTACTGACCTCGAACCGGTCTCGTTGCGGAAGGGAAGGGTCAGGCTACACGGAAGTGTAGCCAACATGTCGAAAATAAAATCCATCCGGTCGTGAGAGCTTCAGTACACTTACTTTCTGGATACGCCTCGTACATACCATATATATCAACACATGTTTAGATACATTCTTTGACGATGTCAGATTTTTTTTACCAGTTGATGGGATAGATGTTAAGACACGTTCTTTGACAAACTGTTTGAATAAGTATCTTAAAAAAACCTTATTCCATTAAGACCCAGAGAGACCGCAGTCGGTCTCCAGAGTCATATGTCAAAATCTTCAAGAGACGATACTTCACTGCACACTACGCGACTTCAATAACGCGACATCTCAATCTCCATCGTCGTATTGTATTGTCCATCTTAGAATCAAGACTGTCGAATCAAAGGTTGAATTGTTTACAAAAATATGTGCTAGATGTCAGTAATATATTGTTCTGGAAGAGGTATCGATCACGCAAAAACACGGGACCGAGACTCAACGCAAATCTAATTTATCACTTTAAAACACGGAATCGGAATACAAAACGTGGACATTTTATTAGTAAATACGCATGTAGCCGCAAAATGTTGTACTTGCACAAAGACAATAAACCTTATAAAGTAAGGATATCTACGGTTTTACGGTACCAACAGGGCAGCTATACAGTTCGAACTTATCGCGAGTTTGTTATACAAGCGACATAATCAAACTGTTGAGTTGCCTTAGGCCTCGGCCACACAGGTAGGAGTCTCGCTTGGTGCTTAAAGCTATGCAACTAGGTTACTATAATAGTCACGTACCGTTGCACGAAGCGTGCAGTGTGGCCCTTGCGATAGTATGCGGTGCGTTGGTTCGCTAGGATATGTCACTAGCTCTAGCGTAGCTCTAAGCACCAAGCGAGGCTCCTACCTGTGTGGCCGACGCCTTAGTAGCGACATGAAGGTCCCAATGAAGCGCTAGTTAGATTCGATGTTTATAAACACGTGCACTTTACCAGTTATAACTTGTCGCGTATATCGCGCTCGCACATGTGTTGACCTCTACGACTGTGACATGTTCATGCGTTAATAGGACTTGCAATTAACTGCCTAATTCAATTAAACGGTTTTCGGTTATTTTTACATCCAAGAAACCGGTTAACCGGTTATGTGAAAAAATATCATTCATTCATCTTACTCAACATATCAGGTTTAAGTTCACACTCATCCTTAATAATTTAATTCCGTATTTGGTCATACAGCGTCACACCATGTTTTCTTCTAAGTGCACGCATTTCTACAGCACTTATTCGGCTCATTTTAGTCTTATTACACGACTACGTTTCACTCATATACACCAAAGTTGGTACAAAAATTCTGTTGTCGACAGCAGATATTAAATAATTTATTTTATCATAAAGCGATTGTATTATTATCTATTCACTTATATTAAAACCACCCTGTACCAAGTGGTGGAATACAGTCGGGGGTGAATCTAGGACCTATGAAATGCCATTTGAATTTGTACTAGGGGTTGCCTACCCCAACTGTTGGCACCCCTAGTCCCCTAGGGTAGGGAAAATCAATGCTCGGCAGAGGTGAAATTAATTCCTACAGTTATGCAGCATGGAAACATACCTCTAATCAAAGATTTGCAGGGAATACGGTTTTATATGATTTCATTACAACTTACCTTATCTTTATTTACTTCCTGTGCAACTTCATTCCAAAGTGATTTTATTACAGGTACATTTTTGTATAATTTGATCGATGGGTTCCACAAAGGCTCCCTTTTATACACAGCTGTTATTAAAACTTCCTCCATTTTGTAAAATCACTTGGTGACACAATAAAATTAACCAACACGTCTGTTCGCTAGGAAACTCACTAGGTGACTAATCGTCACGTAGCGTGGCGCGAAACGTGCAGTGTGGACATTGCGATGGTATGTGGTGCGTTGGTTTGCTAGAATATGTCACCTAGTTCGCAGCGTAGCTCTAAGCACCAAGCGAGACTCCTACCTGTGTGGCCGAGGCCTAAGGATCCCAGAAGACGCATCTTTGTGAGATAATAGAAAAGGAGCAATCTCATGAATATAAAAAATGGACTCACCTTGCAAGTTCTTTTGGGTCTTCAGGAATCAGTAATTCACGTGACACCACTTCTGGGTTCTTTGAGATATTTACTTCTTCTAATACTGCTTCTGTGCTTTCCATCTACCCAAGAATATTTCTTGTAAGATTCGAACAATGAAATAATGTAAGTCTGTTTTTGGTTTGTCAACCGTATTTTACTATTTTCTGAATCGAAATGTATACAAATTTTGCCGTTTCTTGACTAAGCATGTTATGGACTTTGGTGATAAATTAATGAACGCTAACCGATTTGTTATTGAGCTCACTACGCCTGTGTGGACTATTTCTTTAGTCGATATTTTGGAGTCTTAAATATATTCTGTAACAAAAGAGAAAAAAATATTAAAATCAAAAATATTAAGTTCGTTCGTTTATGCAAAAAGATCATGCGGTATGTTTGGTGGACCGCTCTGGTATAATTCACTGGGAGATTATGGTAAACAACTTTTGCTATCGATGGGATAACAAATATGTGAAACATGAATTCTTCCAGATCACAAATTGACTGTTCTGCAGTCCATACTCTTTCGAAGTGATAAAGCACAATATGACAAATATGAAGGTGATTATCGACACGCATTTTACCACCTAACTTCTTCTTCCTAGTGCCATGTCAGGTTCCCCCAACGTTCACTATCCCCTGAGAGTAGACATCTTTGTCCCCGGCAGCCCGAAAAAGATCCCTAACGCTCCTTACACCAGTCCAATCACGTAAATTGCGGAGCCAGGAGATTTGCCTCCTGTCAACACCTCGTTGACCCTCTATCTTGCCTTGGATGATCAGGTCCAGTAAATTGTACTTTTCTCCTATAAATACATGACCCAAGTAGGACACCTTTCGGATTTTAATATTAGTCAACAACTCTCTATCAAATTTGGCTCGTTGAAGAACTCTTGTGTTGCTGACCATATCCGTCCAGGATATCCGTAGCATTCTCCGGTGTATCCACATTTCGAATGCTTTGAGGGTCCATGATTCCACTCCATATAATAACACTGACCAAACGTAGCATTTGACTAACCGTTGTCAAAGTTTCAAGTTTAGGAAAATTTGTTAAAAAAGTCACAAATTTGACAGATTCGAAGGGCACCGATAAAACAATCGTTAATTATGTACCATCCTTAAAATATGTGTATTATTTCTGGAATTCGTCATTGTAAAGGTTCCAGGGTTTTTATATATTTACGGGTTTCTTTTTGGATAGCACACGCCCATGTGAGGTCAGCAATCGACCATGATACCGTCAATTTATGTAATAGAAGCGAAACGAGTAGTTTTCGCAATTACGAGTAATTAGACACGAGGTGCAGGTGTCAAGTTACACGACTTATTTCAATAATCTGCTTGTTTGCTAATTGACCGGTTCTATTTCAGGACTACATTTAGACACTATTTTAAAATTGACGTCATCTTGTCACGCTTTCAGTAAGCTTAATTAATACTTTAAAATACGATCGAAATCAAGGTCCGGCATCTTTTTAAGGATTTCTTATTTATGTGAAGGTTTACTAAAAAAATAATATCTAAGTAAATATAAAGATTATTGTTATTAAATTTTGTAATATATTGTATTGTATTACACTTTCGTTGTATACAGTACAGCCTGGCGGAATTATTTCCATACGACAATATCTCCCAACCAACCAGAAAAGTGTATAAGAAACCTTAAGTGAAAACCAGACTGCAATCATTTAAAAAAAACTAGGTTCCAACGGGATTTGAACCCGCAACTTCCGGGCTGGGAGACAGGCGTCTTACCAACTAGGTCACGGAGGTCGTCAATCTTTGTATATTTGTTAAAAATATATTAGTTAAATATAGTAATTCTGGCAACATTCTCCTTTGTGAAGAGCTACATCACACTCCTTGCACATATATCGGGTCTCGCTTCTCTTCTTGTGTCCAGCACATTCCCTGCAAGTTCTGCAGGGGTTTTCTTTTTGTCAGTTGATGGAATACATATCAACACGTGTTTTAGACTCGTTATTTAACAACCTATTTAAGAATTCCTTCAAATTTCTTATTCTGTTTGGTCCCGGAGACTGTAGTTTGTCTCCAAATTCATGTATCAAAATCTGACATTCTCAGAATTTATGCATATTTTCATTGTCTATGGTATTGTCCATGCTAGGAATCAGGAATCAGAAATCTGGAGTCTATTCTTTTCTAGATACCAGTAATATATCCTTCTTTGGAAGAGGTATCGATCACGTGAAAACACGGGACCGGGACTCAACGCAAATCTAGATCAACACATTGAAACACGGGATCGGGACTTAACGCAAATTTAGTTCATCACATTGAAACACGGGATCGGGACTTAACGCGAATTTAGTTCATCACATTGAAACACGGGATCGGGATTCAACGCAAATCTAGTTCAACACATTGAAATACGGGATCGGGACTCAACGCAAATCTAGTTCAACACATTGAAACACGGGATCGGGATTCAACGCAAATCTAGTTAATCACATTGAAATACGGGACCGGGACTCAATGCAAATCTAGTTCATAACATTGAAACACGGGATCGGGATTCAACGCAAATCTAGATCAACACATTGAAATATGGGACCGGGACTCAACGCAAATCTAGTTCAACACATTGAAACACGGGATCGGGATTCAACGCAAATCTAGTTAATCACATTGAAATACGGGACCGGGACTCAATGCAAATCTAGTTCAACACATTGAAACACGGGACCGGGACTCAACGGAAATCTAGTTCATCACGTTGAAACACAGGATTGGAATAAGTGTTAAGATACACGTGCTAGTGGCGTAGCGATAGTTGTGGCACAATATTGATAGATTGAAACAAATTGGGGTGTAGCGGGATGTGACGCGGTGGATCTTGTGGACAGCACTGACCAGCCTAGGGTTGCCTAGAAAGTGCTCAGCCCTTGGTCTGATGACATCTTGAACTCTTCACCTTTGGCTCCAAGTAGCTGTCAGTGCACGGACAGCGGCCACACCCCGGAAACTGCGCTGGTCCGCAGGCTAAACTCGGTGGAGGGGCACAGAATCTGATTACTTCTACTTCTGTCTTTTTTTCTATCCTCTCTTCTAATCCCTCTCGCTCCTATCCACATTAGTATATCCCAAAACATTTTTCCATATGCCTATTTGGCTCCCATGACATACAATGGCGTGCCGAATTCAATAAAGGTAAAGGTAGGAAAACCATTTAGACAGTAGATCGGAGCGTGGTTGTTATTGCGACAGGAGTTTGAGTACTTGGGCTTTCAGGATGAATGACGTGTGGAAAAGATTTGTGTGGGCTCTTGAGTGTGGGTTTCTTGTTGTTGTTTTATATTTATATTTATGTATATTTTTGTTTTAATTTTTATGATTGTGTGCGGTATATAATGGGATGAACATTTTTGGTCTTTCTGGAGTGATGATGTGTGAAAAGTTTGATTTCGCGTGATGTTTCCAGTTGTAATTGAGTGTCACTGTTTATCAGGTTGATGAGAATGTGCAACGGGGTTTTGTTTTTGTGTAATCGAAAATCGGAAAGAAATATCGATTTATTTTTTCATGCTTAATATACCCAGTGAGATACAGGTAAAAGCCTAGTTTACTGGGGACACGACAAATGAAAGGCAACAAACCCAGACCCAATCAAAATGTATGTCCAAATTAAATTACCTGTTGTTTTTTCACAAATTATGTATATTTCTTGTCATGTGTAATAAATAAATAAAAAAAAAATAATAAAACTTTAACTTCCACAAGTGCACATACATATCTTCTGGGATTTAGTACTACACCTCAAATAACTGTGGCAGCAGGGCTCACAATTTATAGAACATGTAAATATTTCCTATAACATCATCTACTACGGTGCGGAAGGTAATGGGAAACCACCGCACAATTTTTTTCCTAAGAAAATCATATGAATGTGCTCAACAATTTGTGGGTCATGTTTCTCAGCATTGAGGTCAAAAGAAGAAGAAGAAAATAACTTAATGTATCCCAGATGAGCTGGTTGGTTAGAAGAAATTACTCTAAGATGTATCATATATCACATAAGTAACGTTAAGTGAATTGTTCAAAATTACAGAAACGTGGTAGATGAGACCAAAGGAAGTATGGCAGAATCAAGTGAATGATATATTAAAAGAAAAAAGTGTAAGAAGTGATGAATGTGAACTTAAGGTTGATGTTAAAATATAATGACTTAACACTTAAATGTAATAAACGTAAATTAAAGTGAAAGGCCTGTTTCGCTTTATAAAAACATTGTCCAACTATATATTTTTTTCTCATTTAAGTGTTAAATGATGCTGTTTAAAAGTAGAGTTCTGCAATACGATGAAGAAGAGCACTCTGAAATGGTTTGGACATGTGGAACGAATTAATGGAGAAATACAAACAAAAAATATCTAGTTTAAATGTGAGTGGAAGACGTGGTAGAGGTGGATCCAGGAAACAATGGTTGAATCAAGTGAATTATATTTTGTAAGAAGATAATGTAAGAATCGTACCAGTTTTATGCGTAGGTGCCTGGATGTATTGTACAAGAGGAGGATGTGTGTCGAGATAGGAAAGTTTCGCGCATTGTCTTCTCTGTGAACCCCAACAGGAAAATAGCTTATTTTCGCAATAATAAATATAACTTCTTTTCACAATATTTTATCTCGTGTTTAAATTTTTCAAATATTAAATTTTTTTGTTAACCCTTCCTTTACGGTGATAAAAATAATACGCGTGCTCCGGTGTTGGGTAGTGAGTACGCAATAAAAAATTAGCGATTTTAAATCGGAAAAATAAGAACATTCATAGATAATCCCCTTAATTAATTATAATTGAAGTTAAAAATTATAATAATTGAGATTTATTTGCTGAAAACATTAAAAAACCATCTGAAAACATTTAAAAACGCTCACGGAACGGGCGTACGTCTAACCTATTTGCAAGCCTAGAAGCTACTAGTGGCGCGGAACGTCAGTCGCATACCCCGGCGCTTACGCCTTTGCTTGCGACGTTGAGACAATTCAGCTCCTCGCAATTCAGTCTAATATGCAAGAGTGAGATGCGAATATAGTGTTGCGCTTCCCGCATACTATTCACCTATCGTCAAGACGAGGCACTCGCAGCGTTTAAATGCGAATTTGTTTTCGATCTTTACAAAACACCTCGATGTAGTCGATAAATTCTGATTATTAATGTTATTTTTTAAATCAATGCATAAATATATTACGGAGGAATACCTAGAATCTTAACCTTGTATTTATAATATTTATAGAGATATTGATGGTTATTAGAAGCAGCGTGTAGAAGATACCCAACACAGGGAAGGAAAGGTTAACACAGCATAAAAACGTATTATTTATATATTAGTGGTAATATTTCGTTTATAACATATATTAAGGAATTTTTTGTTATTTATAAAGAATGAAATGACTTTTTTTGTTATTTATAAAGAATGAAATGAAATTTTTGTTATTTATAAAGAATGAAATGAAATTTTTGTTATTTATAAAGAATGAAATGAATGTTTTGTTATTTATAAAGAATGAAATGAATTTTTTATTATTTATAAAGAATGAAATGAAATTTTTGTTATTTATAAAGAATGAAATGAAATTTTTGCTATTTATAAAGAATAAATTGAAATTTTTGTTATTTATAAAAAATGAAATGAAATTTTTGTTATTTTAAAAAATGAAATTTTTGTAATTTATAAAGAATTAAACTAATCTAGTTTTCACTAAAGCCCTCTTTAACATCTTCCTGGTTCATTGAAAGAGATTGTCACATGGCAATAATCTCGCCAGGTTGTACTGTATACAACGAACGGGTAATATAATACAATACATTGCACATATATACCATCAAGCCATTTCCCTGTCGAGGTAGACAGAGAGGACAGAGCGCCATACTTTCCTATCTCGTCGCATATCCTTAACCTTTTCTACATTTATACAACTTCTATGATTTCTCTTACTCTCCACGTTTCCTTCTTTGAGAATATCATTCACTTGATCCAATCATACTTTCTTTGGTCTTCCTCTCACACGCCTTCCACTCACATTTGCACTATATATCTATTTGTTTAGTATTTCTTCATTCATTCGTTCCACGTGCTCAAACCATCTAAGCGTTATTCTTCACCATCTTACTCACCCCCCTTAAGTTCACATTCATCACTTCATTCCGTATTCTGTCATACATTGTCATTTCATGTAATCTTCTCAGTACATGTATTTCCATGACAAAACGGTACATTGCACCGTTTATATATAAACGATTAAATAAATAAATAACATTATAAATATTTTTCGAATTAAAAATGTTATGAAAATTACCTACAGCTACACACCATCGATTCCATTCCTTATGCCATGTTTACACGAGATTAGTACGAGTACTTGTCATTAGTACTTGTCACTCGCACTTGTATCCACTTGTAAACAAGCATATTAGTACTAAGCATTAGTCAATCTTAGTACTATACTAAAGAAAATGTAGCATGGTCCCTGTGACGTTTCACAAATTTGCCCCAATACAACCTTGTAACCATGTTCAGTAATTTTAATTATTTTATCAACTTTTATATAGGCCTCGATTCTAATAAATAGCAAGTTATTTAGGTAAATACATTACATAAAACTAACAATAATGACAAATTAATACATCTTGTTATAAATTAACAAAAATGTCAGTTTGTTAAAATCAAATAATATTTGGCGACGTTCGTCAAAAGTCACTACGTTAGTCTGCATTGGCTAGGGATGGGGTATACGATAATTGGATTTTCTTGAATTAACACACAAGGTTTTCGCATTACCTTTTTGTATAAATACACCGTCTGAATACCAAAACATAGGATTCACAAACATTCACCACGCCTTGTAACACCTTGTAACGTGAAATGTCAATATAAACATTTTTGTCACGAATTATTAAAATAAAGTGAGTTTTCTTATATTTGTAATTAATTTCCATAATCTAAAATTAACTTATCACAATATTTTATTACAATTTTTAATATTAATCCATTTAATAATGGTGAGATTCTGACTAATGTGAAAAATGGGTGTAACCTACTCTATGAGTAACATATTAGTTTGTTTTCGTTTTATTTTTAATTAGTGAGTCTCGATAAATTGTGCAAAAATCATTGATTATCAGACTAAAAAAATATTAGTTTTTTAGATTATTAAATATATTTATGTACTATAGCAAGGCTATTTTTTTACTATACTAAAGAAAATGTAGCATGTTCCTTGGACATTTCACAAATTGCCCCAAGACTACCTTGTAACGACATTCAGTAATTTTAATTATTTCATCAACTTTAATATAGGCCTCGATTCTACTAAATAGCAAATTATTTAGGTAAATACATTACATAAAACTAACAATAATTACAAATTAATACATCTTGTTACAAATTGGTAAAAATGTGGCAGTTTGTTAAAATCAAATAATATTTGGTGACGTTCGTCAAAAGTCACTACGTTAGTCCGCATTGGCTAGGGATGGGGTATACGATAGTTGGATTTTCGATTTTTTTATACATAAAATTAAATGTTCGTAATTAGTATTAATTCATAGTGGATCTTGGACTATTTAAAGATAGATACAAATCATACAATACATTAGAAAGTCAGTATAATGAAAATTAGGAATTAAAACGTCAGTTTAGATACAAAACAATGATTTATAAAAAAAACGATTCGATTTGTATTTAAAAAAAAAAAAACGATTTTACCCCATCCCTTTGAGACATGACATTTCAAACGTCACATGGGGCCATGCTACATTTTCTTGAGTATAATATGTTTGTTGTCACTAAGCTGCTTAGTACAAACGATAAGTACTAAGCTCGTGTAAACATGCCGCCATTACAGAGAAAATATACAATAATAAATAGTAAAATGTTCACGAATAATTCTATTATTTTTACTCACAACATCAAAAACAGCTGATCTATGAAAGTACCAGATAGAACCAACCTATCGAGCAACAGCATCAAATGCAATTTGCAACGAGTCACGTTGCTAAACACACCACTGTTCACCAATAGCTGCAACGAATGCAGCTCCTGAACTAAAGCATTGCGAATAATTTAATTTGACACTTCCAAAAAGTCTACAACCGATGTCTGTCTGACCCGGCGAGGTCCGCGAGACACAATGAACCGGTTCAATTGAGAACCATGAGTCAAATGATGAGCTTTGGGTCAAACCATCGGACCTCTAGTCTATGTGGTACCCATTTGTCTGATTGTCCAACACAATAAGCAAAGTTAACCATTGTTGCCATTGCAACGAATTGATTGTATATATATATCGAGTTGATTGGAAAAACTTCTCGTGAACGATATTTTTCTTTACCATCTACAATACTTTTTTTGGAGGGTAGCGAATTCAATTACCATTGAAACCCAGATTTTTTCAAAAATGATTCCAGTATAATTTTCACTTAAGACCTCTTTGACATCTTTATTTATTTATTGAACACTTTTATTGCAAATACAGTCTGGCAGGCTTATTGCCAGGCGGCAATCTCTTCCAACCAACCAGACAAAAGTAAATTAAGCAAGTTACGTGGTCGCATAAATCATTCAAATGACTATCCATCCCCACGAAATCCATAAACATATACATACGTGAGCACATGCCCACGAACCCCACAAAGACGGACAATCACCTGAACATTATTTTTCTGGAGAGGAAAGGAAAAGAAAAATCGGGAATGAAACGCGTTATTTTACTGACTAGAAATTAAGAGTTATTTCAGTCGCTTCTTAAAGCGTGACAAGGAAGGAGCGAGTATTATATTGGTTTGTAACTGATTCCAGAGTCTCACTGCATGGACAGTAAAGGACGACGTAAAGAAAGAGGAGCGGTGAACTGGAAAGGCCAATAGACAATCTTTGTTTGAGCGTAGCGCTAATCCATGATTGGAAAGACGCTGAAACTTTTCGGAGAGATAAGAGGGGGGGGCGGGACAGTTAAGGATATTATACAATAGAGACAGTATGTGAATTTGGCGTCTATTTCTAACATTCAACCAGTTCAATGCCTTCTGGTATGAAGTTATATGATCGTACTTACGTAGGTTGAAAATGAACCTTAGACAAACATTTTTCAATGAATCTTAGACAAACATCTTTCTAGTTGGTTGGAAGATATTGCCACAATGCAATAACCCCGCCAGGTTGTACTGTATACAACGAAAATGTAATACAATACAATAAGAACACTCTGAGATGGTCTTGGGCATGTGGAGCGAATGAATAAAGAAAGACTAACAAAAAAGATATATAATACACATGAAAGTAGAAGGCACTAGAGAGGAAGGTCCAGGGAAATATGATTGGATCAAGCGAATGACATTTTGAAAGAAGAAAGCATAGAAAGTCAGAGAAATTGTAGAAGTTGTATGAAAAGGTATATGAATCTAAAAGAGGCAAGACGTATGTCAAGATAGGAAGGTCTGGGACTCTATCCTCTCTACCTACCCCGTCAAAGAGATGGCGTGATGGTATTTATGTAACACATCGATCAATAAGTCCCGGGACTAACCAACAGATGGCGCCTCTAATAACAAATCCATACCATTCTCAGTTAGTACCAACCTTTAGAAGCTACGTGTCAAACTTTCATAATATTCCGAAATGGTGTCATTGAGTTACAGTGGTTTTAGTGACCCTACTTTTGCTATTTTCAAAACAATGGAAAAAAAACGAATTTCGTGTGTTGATAAAACATTGTTTTTTAATGGAAAAAAAAACCGTTCAAACTCAGCCTGGTTGCCCCCCAGCGACTATTGACTGTTCGCAGACCTCAAAAAGATGCTCCAGGGAAAGAGATTTGGCTCCAATGAAGAAGTGATTGCCGAAACTAACGCCTATTTTCAAACCAAAGATAAATCGTTTTATACACGGCTGGCATAGAAAAGTTAGGAAAGCGTTGGAATGAATGTATCGCTCTTGAAGGAGACATGTTGATGAATAAAGATTTTGGCAAACAAATGTTGTTTTAGTAGTTAGTCCCGGGAATTATTGATCGATGTGTTATGTGTTGAAACAGCATAATATTTCTTATTATTATATTTGGTATTTTTTACATATTTCTGATTGGTTAGAAGAGATTGTCACATAGCAATAAGCCTGTCAGGTTGTACAGTAAGTATAATACATTTTATAAACCATTTCGGACAATTTTTAAGATTTCTCTGACACTCGACGAGTACATTTCCTTTTTTCAAAATGCCAACAGTCACTTTAATTCCTTTCCTTACACTCAACTGATGTATTATATATTTATGTCAGTATTAATGGGTCGGTGCCACGGGTTGAAACGCCCACTGAGAAGAGTTTGCTCTTTAAACGACGCTATATGTATTTTCCTTATATCGTCGTTGTTCTGCGAAAAGCATTTAAGTCCATTTTTACTTAAAATGACTTTTTGATGCCATTTGACTTGAAATAAAAATATCTACACATGGAAAAAACATTTATGCCCAAAAGTTATATGGTTTCGCTGTTATGAAAAATTTCACCAAGAAAGGATTAAGTCCAAAACAGGCGTCCGTACTTTTAATTTTTAAGCAATATGTTTTTTAATTACTCATTTTTTTGTAGTAATTCTTATAAATAAATAGACTGTCTTTATAGATAAATAACATCTGTTTGTATTTTATTTTATTAAAAACTTGATTTTACATCGCCTTCCGAAACTTAAATTGCATTTATATCAAAACTCAATATTTGGACTTAAATGCTTATCGCAGAACAACGACGATATTATTATACTATTATTGTTTAACATATTTCTGGTAAGTCGGAAGAGATTGCCAAATAGCAATAATCCCACCAGGTTGTTCCGTATACAATGAAAGTGAAATACAATATAATACCTCCAAGTTCGACGACCATCGTGACAAAGTTAGTAAGAAGCTTGATTTTCACACGAGGATCTCGGGTTCGATTCCCGATGGTACCCGAAAACCTGACCCAAAGGCGTAAAACATGTTTGTATCGTTAGACGGGAGTAGCACAACGCCGGATTTGAACCGGCGACCTTCTGCGCGGAAGTCCAGTGTGGTACCACGCGGCCGTGCACTTCTGATACACGCACACACGCACACACGTACACATACAGACACATACGCACACGCACACGCACACGCACACGCACACGCACGCATACAAATGCACAAAAATACACACACACACACATATATATATATATATATATATATATATATATATATATATATATATATATATATATATATATATATATATATATATATATATATATATATATATATATATATATATATATATATATATATATATATATATATATATATATATATATATATATATATATATATATATATATATATATATATATAT
>CATKWJ010001207.1:0-46152 GCA_949825065.1 Odontocerum albicorne
AGTTAAGGCATTCACACTGTGGAGGTTTAAAGACATAGGAATTTGTTTTATCAAATACTGTTTATTCCACTTTTTATAACGGTATAACCCTACCGGTTTCAAGTTTTTCCCCTTATCATCAGACCTTGACTATCAGACTAAAACCTTGAAACCGGTAGGGTTATACTGTTACAAAAAGTGGAATAAACAGTGTTTGATAAAACAAATAACAACCTCTTATTTAGTTGAACAGATTCCGAATATTGCTGAAAACTATGTTCTTTTTAAAGCAAATTGAATTTCAAATCCACTTGATTTCTACGCACTCGACATTTACTCAATCCGGTAGCACAAATAACGTATTTTATACGACTGTGAGGAAGAAATCGCAGTGAATATCGGGTGGAGCATCTGGGAAATAATCTTAGTTGGAAGGCATTTACTTTTTGGTAAGCCTTTGGAGCTTGGCAGATAAAATACATAAAGTAGGAGTTACACAACACTTACCTTATTAAGGGCACTTCATTTCATATATTTTTTAATAATAACAGAAATAAACAATATGTGTTAAAGAGGAAGTTAATGGTTGGTGAATGTACACTTTTAGTAGTGCATGTAAATATTCCCAAAACAAATCAATGAAGGTTTGAAACGTTGTTAACTGTTCACATTCGTGAGTGAATGTGTAATTCAAATGTTCGTCATTTGTGAATTTCTACAATAGAACATAAATATCCATCCGTAGCTGCGATTCTGGCCCATTGAACTGCGAAACTCTGAAGTGTAAATGTAAGAATAATTGCACTTGAAATGCCAAATATTTTCGTCGAAATGCCAAATATTTTTTAATTGATGCAATTGATAAAAACGTTAGTTTGAAGATTTCTTTTAAATTAACTTTCTTCAGCCCCAGTTTATAAAAATGAACAAAAACTAGACAGGGTAAACAATCAATGATTTATTCCACATTCCATACATAACACTAGAAATACGAGTGGTTAACGTTCACTGTACGATCCACTGTCACTGTGACATATACGAGTACATGCTCAAAAATAAAAAATATATTACAAACTAGTAAAAATCCGTCAGTAATGACTGAATTAAATCTCAAACTTTAACAAATTTTCTCTATTCAATTTTAAAGCTCTTTGATATTTATATTTTATTTTTCAACAGTAAAGTAATTTTTTCTCAATAAATACATTATAATCCATTTATATTTTATATCTTATAATCCTATTTAGAAGTAACGCTGCCAAATAATACTGGAAAAATAAAGATGATCAGAAACAAGTTTGAAATGTTAAACTCCTTGCATTACAAATGTTAAACTCCTTGCATTACAAATGTTAAACTCCTTGCATTACAAATGTTAAACTCCTTGCATTACAAATGTTAAACTCCTTGCATTACAAATGTTAAACTCCTTGCATTACAAATGTTAAACTCATTGCATTACAAATGTTCAACTTATTGCATTACTAATGTTAAGCTCATTGCATTACAGATGATTAATATAATTCATTTAAACCGTACAAATAATTATATTGAGGAACTCCAAAATAGATCAATCAAAAATGCAAAAAAAAAAATATTGAAAATATATGTCCCTTCTTTTTTTTCTAAAATGACGGCCGTCACTTCTTGATTATTTTGTTTTGGTTTCAATGATTTTCTTACTGTGACTGACATACGAGTATGTTATAAACAGGCTGAATTATAATATTTATGTTGATGATATTATGGCCTGAATTTCCTACGTTTTGTTTATATTTTCTTTCCGTATCGCCGAGTGTTTGTTTCTCATTGTAATAATTATTATGAACTTGTAAACCAATAATATCATATAATTACGGGTTTAGCAGGAAATGGTATAGTTAACTTATAAATCTTATTTTAATTATTAAGTAAATAAAAAAAATCAAAAAAGAGAATTCAGTTTAAACGTAAGTCATCGATCCAGATTATTTTAAATCTGAGTAAATAAAATTTGTTTTTTGATAAGGAATATTTTATAGGCTCATCAATAATATTCTTGTATTTGTTTGGAATATACGAAAGGTTTTAATGTTAAATGATTATTTATTTAACCATCAGTTTTCAATCACGTCTAATATTTTGATCGAATAGTATTGTATAATAATATAAGAATAAATTAAAATTCAAAACGTGAAGTAATAGTAAGAGAAAAAAGAGGACATCTCTAAAATAAACGATATGGACGCAAGGTTTTGCAGTGGAAATCCAGAACAGGTCGAAGAAATGTTGGAAGACAGGCAGCTGGATAAAACATTGACACTGTCGTCATTGCCAGTTCTAAAAGCATGATAAAGAGGTCTTCATCCAAAAGTGAATGTCACTCGGCTGACAATGATGCGACTTAATCATCTTATCTTTAGTTTCTTAGTTCATCATTTTTTATCCGATACGGGTTCAACCCAATACACATCAAAATATAAGAGAAGATGCTTTTTATTAGAATTTAACATTTCTTTACAAAAAATGAGAAATATAAAAGAAAAGAGATTTCGTGATGGTTGAGAAAATCTTTGAAGTGAAATAAAAAGCTCTTGTTTATTTAATTATTATGAAAATATTCAAATATTTATAAAAGTATCAAAGATAAGTTTTAATTTATGTTAAAAAAAAAACAAAATATCCTAAATAAAAAAAAGGTGTTTGTAAAAAAATTATTACTTCTCATTGTAAGTTCAAAGGAAAAACAATGCAAGGAAATAGTGTGCCCCAGAGTATAGAAACTTCCCTTACAACGGTTAAATCAGCTTTGTATTTAGAGCAGGACACCTAAAGGCGCTCTTTTATGTGCAACCTTTTTCCCTCGTGAGAAAGTAATTTTATCTGAGATAAAAAGACACTTTCAAGTTTTCAAATGTTATTCTTAACTTGCAGAAACAATGAACGTAAATTGTGGCAAAATATAATTTAGAATTTACTTTAAGTTGTAAAAGTTGGTTAAATATTTTTTCCACCCCTCGAAGTATTTTAAAATTAGCATCAGCAGCGACACGCATAATCAATCTTGGCTGCCTTGAAACTGTCGACATTTTAGCCTGTGTACGTTTTATTTTTCGAAGTTCACTTTTCGGAGATGTTCTTAACAATTTATGTCAAGCAGAACATTGTGATCCTCGATAATGTATAGAATATCGAGAAGAAAACGTTAGAATAGTATTGTATATGTAAAGTAAACTAACATAACTTGAATAAAAAAAATCTATACTGATTAAAATATGGGTTACGGCAATACTACGAGTAAAATGATGAGGAATGTGATGACCTTTCATCATTATTTTGTAATGAACCATGGTGAACCAACATTTTTGGGCAATGGTCTAGTTTCGAGTGGTTTAATGCTATTGTAATGCTCTAAAGTACGAGAAGGATACAATAACTCATAAGAGTACCATTAAAATATGCAGCAGTTTAAATATTTTAAATATCAGAGAAAATTGTACTAAATGGCGTTACGTATCGAAAACTTAGGTTTGATATATCAGGAGCTGTAACATATGCAAGGAATCAACTCACAAAGTCATCATTCGTAGTTGGAATGAACTTATCGAAAATTTAACATCAATGGGCATGTATTGCTTAGCTTCAAATTTATATAAAATATAAATGTAAATGCTTATAACTCGTAGATTTGGTGGGTGACAACCGATAAAAAATCTTAATTAAATGAAGTTTTAATTCAATTATACTAAAAAAAATCTTAATTCAATTATACTTAAATATGCAAACATTATTTGATCTACTGTCCACATAATTTGAATGAATTTAATTTTATTCACATTTCATATGGTTTCATATGAAATAAGTTTTTTTATGTTCACTTTTACTTCTCGAAGCAACATTCGACATACAGAATTGAAATATTTAATAAAATACACCTTCTGGATATTTTTTAACGAAGATTTAAGAAAAAAAGTTTTATGGTTCAATATTTTAAAAAAGATGAATAAAATGTATCTACTCGTATCTTGTCTCCTGTACCTTTTAAGAATATACTCGTATTTTATCTATTTGAAGTAATGGCTGGTTGGTAAGGTTTTCTTATGATACTACCATATGGTCCCGTGGTATTTTTTCATTTTACTGCTAGATCTCAAACTGGCGGCTCAAAAATACGAGTACGTTGTTCATGGGCACAAAAAATCAATTGCCTTAAAAATTTTTATCGAAATATTTTCAAGTTTGCCAAAATTTAAAGTGAACCAGAAAGTGTCGCCAGTGGCGAATTTTGTTTATCACTCCTATTATTTGGCAGTAACTTGGAAAGTGGGGCTGTTACATCAACAAAGTTGTTTTCCTCTTGCCATATCTTTTCCCGTGAATTGGGGGGTATGAGCGTCATTTATGAGAAAAAAATCGTAATATCCAATATATATTTTGTAGTATTCATGAATATCAATAAGCAATCATTGTGCGGAAAGTATATTATAATAGTATGACCGAAAATTCTGGTCTGAAAAATGTTTTTTTATGTTCGTTCTACTTTTAGTATGTGAAAGCTTGTTACCGTTATCGTTTACGAATACTCAATAGAAGGAATGTTCATTTTTTATGTTCGTTTTACTTTTAGTATGTGAAAGCTCGTTATCGTTATCGTTTACGAATACTCAATAGAAGGAATGTTTATTTTTATGTTCGTTCTACTTTTATTATGTGAAAGCTCGTTACCGTTATCGTTTCCGAATACTCAATAGAAGGAATGTTCATTTTTTATGTTTGTTCTACTTTTAGTATGTGAAAGCTCGTTACCGTTATTGTTTACGAATACTCCTAACAAGAAATGTTCATTTTTTATGTTCGTTCTACTTTTAGTATGTGAATGCTTGTTACCGTTATCGTTTACGAATACTCAATACAAGGAATGTTCATTTTTTATGCTCGTTCTACTTTTAGTATGTGAAAGCTCGTTACCGTTATCGTTTACGAATACTCAATACAAGGAATGTTCATTTTTTATGTTCGTTCTACTTTTAGTATGTGAAAGCTCGTTACCGTTACCGTTTACGAATATTCAATAGAAGGAATGTTCATTTTTTATGTTCGTTCTACTTTTAGTATGTGAATGCTTGTTACCGTTATCGTTTACGAATACTCAATACAAGGAATGTTCATTTTTTATGCTCGTTCTACTTTTAGTATGTGAAAGCTCGTTACCGTTATCGTTTACGAATACTCAATACAAGGAATGTTCATTTTTTATGTTCGTTCTACTTTTAGTATGTGAAAGCTCGTTACCGTTACCGTTTACGAATATTCAATAGAAGGAATGTTCATTTTTTTACATTGTATTATATGCTCACAGTTTTAGATACATTCAAGAAAGTGTGTATCGAAAACTGTGACCAAAGGAATAAAGTCACATATGTTATTTTCAGTAAAAAAATCTGTAAATTTATTTCAGTTTTATTTAAAATTAAATTTTCAGGACGATATTCTCTGTATAAAAAGCTCATTATATAGTAATTAAAAACTCAAGCTACAAAATTTACTTTCTTCCATACAATTATTGTTGTTTGACAAACTCTGTGGACTGGTTGGTAAAACATTTGACTCCCACCCAGGGGTTTTGGGTTCAATTCTCGGTGGTAAATAAAAAAATTTAAAAAGGTGATAGTCGGGCAATAAGAGTTAGTTACAATGCTAACAAAATTCTTAAAAGTCTACATTACTGCTTGAGGTCAATTTTGTCTTTATCGAATTAATTGATTGTTCTGAATTGATCTGATAAGGTGTATTTTGGCAGGGCTGGGCTATTGAGGTTGCTGGACTTGGTTTTCTTACCGAATATGTTTTTTTAAACATATGAAAATGCGAGAAAGTACACAGTCTTATGTTCACAGCAATCACCTTCTTATCCTCACACTCAACATTTACATATTTATTTGGTAATATTTTTAATCTGTCAAAAGTGGGTTCGCCTCCCAATTCAGAGGGTCCTTGATGAGAGTCAGCTATCTAAAGCCTCTATATAAATTATTATTTTATTATTATTTATTGCTAAATGTAAGTGATAAAAAAATTATGTACATACTCCAGTAGTTTTTAACCTGCAAGTTCGATTAATGGTTTCGAAAACAATGTTGTCTGATTATGTTCAAATAACCAAATCAGATATGTTGAAGAGCTAACTACAACTGAGGGAAGAGGTATCAAATTAACGTTTGGAAATCAATATAAAATTAATGTTTTCTTAAAATTTCAATCAACCAAATTTACACGCATTTTCCATACATTTCATTAATCTTGCTTATAATTTTATACTCTGGTGTTCTTTTTTTTTTAGAAAAAATTGTTTGCGGCATTTATTTGAACTATTTATATTTCAGTCAAACAATGTGATTGTTTGCTAATCAAAGCATATTGAGTTTAATTAAGATGGTATCTGACTGGTTTGAATTTGAGTACTGTAATAACCTGAACTTATTATTTTCCTGGTGATCATAACCTACTCAACATATATTATGGAAGCATTCTTGGGATAGTCGAACCCAAAAACAATTGCTTCATAATCTCCATTTTTTTTTCTATTGACGTAGTTTTATTTATATACTATCTTATGTCTAGAATGTCACGTTATTACATGTAAGTCAATATTCGTAACATTTTAGCATAATCAAAGAAAATATATCAAACACTTAAAAATAATGCTGTTAAGTATAACGAAAGCTAAATTGATTGTGAAGTGCGATAACCATCTCGAAAAATGTGATTTTTAAATATTTATTAAACTCAAAACGAGAAAGCAGAAACAAGAAAGGCCAAATTGTATTTTCTTTCAGCGAAGACTTTCATAACGGTGTCTAGGAGGAAAAAACATAAAATTTCCATCACGTAAATTGTGAACGACTCCACAAGCAAGTAAAATGGAGAAATCCTGTGTTTATGACAGGCAACAAAACACAGTAAGCCAGTAAATGCTTTTCTCTGGAGCCATATGTTAGCCGTTAGGTTATGAATTGCCACCACAACAAAAGTAGTGCTTTTTGCAGACGTTTTATTATCCTTTCCCAATTCTTCATGTAATGGCTGATGTGACAACCGTGATAAACTTGCATTCATTGTGTTTATTTGCTTTGAATTTTCTATGGCTCTAAATAATTCAGCAGTAAAATACGGATGACTATAGTGTTATCGCTGTTTCGGAATAAAATTTTAACTCAGGAAGGCTTTGTTTTTTTCATTTTTTAAACGTTGCTTTATATATTAGTATTTTTTAATTGATCCAAATTATTTCAGGTGGGATGAAGCCTAAATAATGTTAAAAACTAAGGTGTAAAAGAAAAGTGAACAAAACCCATTAAAAATACTTTGTTATTATAATATTTACATAAATCCCCATGACACGTATTTCTGCATCCTAATGTAAGTTCTTCTAAGGCTATAAACAAGAGCAGTGCTTAGAAAAGCCTAGTATTTGTCAATATTTGTCATAAATTCAATTATTACACAATTGTCAGACTAGTTTTCATTGAAAACCTCTACTATAAGCTAGTGGCTTTATAAAACGAGTTAAAAAAACAAACAAACAACGTACACATCCGTTAATAGTTTCTACAAAGTTCCACACTTTCTTCTTCCATATGGTTTTCTTTATCATATCCGAAATGGTGATTAAGATATATTGGCAAGCGTGACTGAGAGACGACTTTGTTAAAAAGAGCTTATCTGACAACAATACTCACACGACGTATTGATGTTTTTTTCATGTGTGGGAACTAACACGCGCGATTACGAAAACGAGTTCTGTGTCAAGTCCAATTGTTCTAAACCCATTGACTCTCTTTAACATGTCTAAATAACTTGTTTGGAGAAGTTTAGGGTACCATATGAAAAACCATATAAAAGAGTCACAAAGTTTCTCTTTCTCAATTTAATAAGTTTTTTCTGAATGATGCATTCAAACAAAATATTAAGTGACAAAAAAAAAACTATTGTACTACATTTTCGTTTTATACAGTACTACATAGCAGAAAAATTCCCATCTGAAAATGTATTCCAACCACTCAGAAAGATGTTATAGACACCTAAGTGAAAACCAAAATTAAACCCTTCTTTAACTAAATTGGGTTGCAATGGAAATCGAACCTCTAATCCAATGGTTAAAACCAGGAATTTTATCAGCTGGACTACGAAGGTTATAAATAATATTTAAAAATAATAATGAGTAGGTTTTTCTGGAAGAAATAAGACATGAACTGGTTTATTTTCCCCTCTGAGATTCAATATGTTCATTTAGCACTTCCTCTTCGTAAAACAATGCTTCAGGGTAAAATAATTATACACCTCCAGAGTGGTTATCTTTTTCTCATTTTTGCTCGAAATAACTCCCTTTCATCTACTATAAATCCCCATTAACCACAACGGCTAGCTGCAGTACTCCGTCCAATTAATACATCTCTGGAGGGAAGAACAAGTTTGGCCTCTTTTCATAAAGGATTTTTTTTTATTTCATTTCGTTTCACTTTTATTTTTAATAATACTAATAAAATTAGGATTTCTGTATCACCGTTCGGAGAATACACTACCCACGGCTGCTCTTATACTATTATTGACATATTAAAAATATTAAAATGGGGTGAATGGGGACAGAATTGGCTGTGTAAGCTCTTTAATAAAATATTGGCCGGAGCCCCAATGCCAGATGAATTCCGAAGAAGCTTTCTCCTTCCCTTCTACAAAAACAAAGGAGACTCCAGGAAGGCATCAAGCTAATATCCCACACTATGAAAATCTATGAACGAATTATAAACTCGAGAATCAGGAATTTGGTGGAAATACATGACAACCAGTGTGGCTTCGTATCGGGAAAATCAACAGTAGACGCCATCCAAACCGTAAGAACCCTTGTCGAAAAACACCGTGATGCCATCTTCATCGATCTTGAAAAGGCATTTGACAGGGTCCCTAGAAGTCTGATTTAGGCAGCACTTAGAGCACATAGTGTACCAGAAAAGTATGAACTTGCCATCCAGGATATGTATGATAGCGTGAAAATGCAAGTAAGGTGCACTTCGGGAACCACCAGAATTTCCTATAAAGGTGGGGTTACATCAAGGATCGGTACTCAGTCCACTACTGTTCATCTTAATCATGGACTATTTAACTAACCAGGAAATGAACAGTCTCCTAAAAATCCTACTATTTGCAGACGATATCTTATTATTAAGTGAAAAACATGAAGACCCACAAAATAGTCTGGAAAGGTGGAGAAGAATCTTGGAGGACAATGGATTGAGACTGAGTAGAAAGAAAACAGAGTATCTGTACCTACCATTCGAGAACACAAATGCTGTCATTCCCGTAATGCAAATGGATGGAGAAACATTACCAAATTCTGACTCCTTTAAGTATCTTGGGTAACTCATCCATAGCAATGGAGGATGTGCAGAAGATGTAACACATAGAATTAGTGCGGGATGGATGAAGTTTAGATCAATGACGGCAGTTCTATGTGATCCGAAAATGCCAGTAAAGTTAAAAGGAAAAGTATACCAAACGATTGTCAGACCCGCTATCCTCTATGGCTCCGAATGCTGGACGATGTATAACTCTTACTTCAGGCAACTAGAAACTGCTGAAATGCGCATTCTAAGATGGTCAGCTGGTGTGTCTCTAAGATACAAAATAAAAAGCTCACGCATTCGTGGAAGCCTAGGTGTTACAGACATCAACAGTAAGATGGAGGAGAGGTGATTGAGATGGTGTGGGCACGTTGGACGCAGAGTACCCGATCATATTGTGAACCAGGCCATCTCCATGGATCTTCGTCGAATAACAACCAGAGGAAGGCCAAAGAATTCATGGGTGGTGCAAAAAGATAACCTGATGCAGAGGGACAAAAGAGCATACAACCTGAGGACGAGGAGAGCTGACCCCAACAGTCTTCGCTGACAGTGAGTTGGGATGGAGCCAGGGAGAAGATTAAAAATATTAAAAAAGAATATGCGTAAGGATAGGAAGGTGATGGCAGCGATCATTAGATTGGGTACTTTTCTGCATCTGCATACGCTTAGAAAAAACATGTTAGGTGAGAAGATCGTTAAAAACTTGCCTAAGAAAGACGAACTAAAAACAAACCTTTGCACGTCTTCCAATATGAGTCAAACATGCGTGTATAGTTTAGGTAGATTATAGTGTATGTTTGTATTATTCATATATAATTATACATTTTGATAAGACTTATAGTTATAATTAGGTAGATCATAGTGTATGTTTGTATTATTCATATATAATTATACATTTTGATAAGACCTATTGTAAAATAACATTCAATTAAATTTATCATTATAATAATTGTATCGGAGGTATGCGTCACCTATCATACACAATTTTATTTGTATAATTGCTGTGTAAATGTGGCATAGTTGATATCTGTACCTATTGTAATGAAATATTCCTTATTCGTGGCCTTCGCAATAATCGCTATAAATAATCGAACAGTCCATGCATGCAGAGAGAGCGTGGTATACATGGTATCTAGCAAGTGTCTAGTAAACCGTAACGGCATACACGGGCGAATAAAGGGGTCGATGAGCGATATGCTGCGAATAAGGAACGAAAAATGAGCAAAATATATTCTTAGTTTCTGGAACGTCTACTGTGTTTTATTTACGACAAATTTCTACCTGCTCAAGAGGAATCTCTTTGTCCTACTACTTTTCACCGGAATAGCAAGAAGTTAACCGGAATCTACAAGTATTGAGCGGCAGCCATTAACCTATTTTACAGTCTTTGTACCGGTGCTGTGCAATAATAATAAGATTTGTAGTTAACACTTTTATTATGTGTATATCGAATAATACACGATTTCTATGGATTAGTCGCTATGTCACTTTCTTCTTGTCCAATGATTCCTGGTTCGAATCTCGTCGGTATACATTGTTTTAATGGTTTTTCCTTTGGACCTTTTCATTATTTTTCTGGTAAGCTGAAAGAGATCACAATTTGACAATCAACTCTCAAGGTTAATTTGAAATAAATAAATGAACCAAACGTGTGTTGGAGGAGAGGCCGTGACCACAAAAATACAACACGAACGTCTTCATTCATGCATGAATGTCATCAAGTGGCTTGCTGGGCAGGATGGAGAAGAGAAGTTAACTAAAATAATGATGTTGAATTAAATATAGAAGTAATTTGTTGTTTATAGTTAAGGCATTAACGTTGTGGAGGTTTAAAGACATTGTAATTTATTTTTAACAAACACTGTTTATTCCACTTTTTTGTGACGGTATAACCCTACCGGTTTCAAGGCTTTCACCTCATCTTCAGGGGAGCGCAAACAAGACTAAATGCTGTTCGAACTGGTACCGATATAGACACTTAAACGGTTGGAGGCGGGGGGTGAGGAAGGCTAGGGATAATTTCGGCCAAGAGCGGGGAGATTTTGGGGAAATAACTGTTCAACAGATGCTCCGATCGGTATACTGACTTAGAAATTTCTAGGGCCTCTAATCTGTCCAATTTATTTCCGTTGCCGCTAATATGTAAGAATGTGGCATCATCGATAGAAAAAGTATGATTCTCACGGTGACAATGATTAGCCATTTCAGAATAAATTGGAGGATTTGTTGTAACATAGAAATACCTCATAATGCAAAACTAGTATCCTTCGATGTCACTAACCTATATCCAAGCATACCAGGTTGGAGATCCTTAGAGCTCGCAAAAAATATCATAAATGACAAAAGTAAGGACCTTGTTAAAAATTCGGAATTGATTTCACTGATGGACTTATGCATCAAACAAAATTATTTTAACTTCAACAATAAAATATATAAACAAACAAATGGTTTAGCTATTGGCTCACCGTGGTCTCCCCTTCTCAGTGAAATATTTATGAACTATTTTGAAAAATGTATTTTTAGGAGTAAGTTTAAGTTAACCAAAAATGTTTTGTGCTGGTTTAGGTATGCAGATGACATTCTTTGTGTTTGGACGGGTACCGATAGACAATTACACCAATTTCTTAAATATTTAAATTCTATAGAAAGTTTTATAAAATTAACATTAGAAACAGAACAGGACGGTAAATTAAATTTCTTGGACCTAACATTATCTCGGAAAAATGGCACATTTGACTTTGATATATAATATATAGGAAAAATACTTATTCAGACTCTATAATTCCAGCAACTTCTAACCATCCTAATAATCATAAATTCGCCGCCTTTAACTGTATGCTTCATAGATTGCTCAGTGTCCCATTAACCGACGACAATTTTAAAAAGGAATTAATAACCATCAAAAAAATTGCTACAAATAATGGCTATCCTGGAAGCCTCATTGATTCACTTTTAAAAAACAAAACAAAAAAGAAACTTATAAAAGATTATATATTTAACGACACCTATAAGCATACCTATAAATGGAGCAAAGTCCTATTTATAAAAATATATCAAATGAAATAACCAAAAATATTCCAAGTCACATAAAGCCAGCTTTTTACACTAACTTTAATCTCCGGAAACTCTTATTTAATGGGAAAGGCAAAAATGGAATACTTAGCAACAGTGGTGTGTATAAACTTTTATGTGCTGACTGTGATAATTTCTATATAGGAAAGACAGGAAGATCTTTTGAAAAGAGATTTCGTGAACACCAACCTGCCTTAACAAATCCTCTAATTTATTCTGAAATAGCTAATCATTGTCACCGTGAGAATCATACTTTTTCTATCGATGATGCCAAATTCTTACATATTAGTGGCAACGGAAATAAATTGGACAGATTAGAGGCCCTAGAAATTTCTAAGTCAGTATACCGATCGGAGCATCTGTTGAACAGTTATTTCCCCAAAATCTCCCCGCTCTTGGCCGAAATTATCCCTAGCCTTCCTCACCCCCCCGCCTCCAACCGTTTAAGTGTCTATATCGGTACCAGTTCGAACAGCATTTAGTCTTGTTTGCGCTCCCCTGAAGATGAGGTGAAAGCCTTGAAACCGGTAGGGTTATACCGTCACAAAAAAGTGGAATAAACAGTGTTTGTTAAAAATAAATTACAATAGAAGTAATTAACAATAAGTAAGAACCTTTCTTTAAAAAAATCTATGCAATATTCTTGCGAACATGTGAAGTGAGAAAATTCAACGCTTGTTGACATAAAGGAAGACAAACAAATTCCGTTTATTTGTGCATCAGGAATAAAAAGTCAAGTACTGATGTTTTTCCTTTGGAAAATTTCCATTTGTACTATAAAAGGAAGACGACAGTCCATTTTCTATAAGCACAATGGCATATCGGAACAATAAGAAAAGCAGAAAAGAGATTCCTACGAGACGCAGAATGCCATTATTCCTGATATTTGCATTTTCAGATCATGAGCGCGGAATAATCTTGTGCATTGTCTGTGTCTTGTCTATGGACTTTTATGATTGTGATGCAGTAAATAAATGAAAAAAGTCTCGTGTTCTTTAAAAAAATAGAAAAAAGATGCAAAGTTTTATTTTGCTCATAGATTTCAAATCAGGCCGCTATAAATAGCGTCAATTGAGAACATGTCGAAGAAAGTCATATGATGTTCGTTTTTATAGTTCTATTTGATCGATTCTTAATTCATGTTATATTGGAGAAAAAGTGTCTTATGCTTGCGGCATAAGCGAAATAATTATTTTTCATTGTCATGGAATATAATTTGAGGGGAACATGATTCTCCTATCCTCATCTCACGTTGTATCCAATATGTTCTTTGCCTACCCAACTGACAATGTTTCTAAGTATTAGTACTTTATGAGAGTTTAATTGAGATCCTAGTAAAGACTACGTTTGTTAATTGAAGAAGCCGCAATCCCTATAGCGACAGAAAGTTTTTTTTTTTCAAATGATGGGTAAATATTTATAATTGAGCTATTACTGCCTATTCTCCCAACGATAATAATTCTACAATTTAAATCTTTATTTAGCTTTTATTTTTCATTAAAAAAGTATGCACTAACAGTTATATGAAAAAACTTGAAACTTTTTTGAAACGTTTACACTTGACGTTTATGATTGAGGGCTCTTTGAAGTAATTGTAGTATTTCAAATTGTGGTCTTTCTTTTGAAGTCAAAATGTCAAGTCAAGATGAATACTCGTTATTATTTGAACATCACAACTCTTTTTAGGTTATTTTATGTAATTATTATATACAATTTTTGTTTGAGTGGGACTTGAAGTATTTGAAATTGTGGTGCTTTCACTGTTAAGTCAAAACGATGAGCACTCGTTGTTATTTGAACGTTGCAATTTGGTTTCGTTTCAATTACGACTCAACTTTATGTGATTTCAATGAATTTAGTATGCTATTATTTATCGAAAAAATTTTAGAAGTTAAAACAAAGGCAAGAATGAACTAATAGAAATAAATTGCAATTCATCTCAAATTATATATTTGAAAGGTTAACCCTGAATTAAAATAACCTAATTTCATTGATGCTCAAATGCTGTTAAGCCAATAATTAAATTCTATTTAAAGAAACTGAGGGTCCATTTTAATAATTTCCGAGTAACGCTTAAGACGCGAAAATAAAGTTACATTGAATTTCTTAAGCTCCTTAACTTTTCTCGGAAATAATCTCTTTTTAAATTAATTTTCGTAACTAAAGATAATGAAGAAGAAATATATAAATTATGTAGCATAATACCTTGCAATAATATTTAAAATATTCATAATAAAATGGTATATCGTTTTTTTTAATTGATGTTTACACGCAGTGTCTAGAAACAGTGAAACTTTTATCTATATAAATAAAAATGTAAATGTTCGTTAATAGAAAATCTCTAATCTCCGAAAGTTCTTCACCGATTGCTTCGAAATTTTGAGAAAAGGTTGTTTTTGTATACGAGCATGTTTATATATTTTTTTATATACAGTTGTATATAAAAAAGTATATAAAACAGAAGAAATAATGGGAGCACCCCCTGCAGCGACACACGCAAACTAAACAATTCTCATTATCAGGTTGTGTGACATTGGATTTTCGACGTTTTGGATTCTTTCATTTCGTTTTTTAACTGTTTTTTTTATTTTTCTTAAATATTTAATAATTAAATATTAAATATTAAATAATAAATATTAAATTTTCAAATACGTGTATTGAAAAATAGCGCCACCTGTTTGGACGTAAAACCCACATACGATATACTAAATTTTTATCCGCCATTTTGTACTGTGGCGTCCTAATAATAGCTGCGCTCTTTCATTTCGGTTTTATTAAACTTATTTTTCAGTGCAATTAGCGCTGAATTTGTGTCGATTGATTTTAATTTGAATTCATGGTATGTATTTGTGTATGTTTTATACATTTGAATTATTAAAAGTTTCATGCAACTAACGTAAACTTTTGACAAACGTCACATTTGATTTTAACGAACTGCCACATTTTTGCTAATTTGTAACACGATGTACTCGTATTAATTTGTCATTATTGTTAGTTTTTTGTAATGTTTTTACCTAAATAACTTGCTATTTATTAGAATCGAGCCTTATATTAAATTAATCTTTAATCTATATAAATAAAAATGTAAATGTTCGTTAATTGAAAATCTCTAATCTCCGAAAGTTCTTCACCGATTGCTTTGAAATTTTGACAAAAGGTTACATTTGAATAAAATGCATTGAAATTGATCACGCAATACTAAACACTGCTCATTTACAAGTTATGTCATGTAAGCGAACGAGCAAAACGGCGATCGCGTTCTGCAGCTTCAGAACTGCTTCGTTCTCAACAGAATGAAGGCGATAGGCTGAGAGTGGCTGGAAGACGTCAGTAGGAATATCAAAAGTATCTTTTTTATATAGAATTTAATTTTATCTCCATGTTTATATTTCAACATCTATCAAATCGTATGTAGAAATGGAGATTTTTTTTAATTAGTTCCAATTATCTATTTGCCTTCCCTTAACATTTAATTATTGTAGTTACAATGATTTCTTTGTCTTCCCTTAATATTTAATTAGTTACAATTATCTCTCTGTCTTTCCTTAACATTAAATTAGTTACAATTATCTCTTTATCTTCCCTTAACATTTAATTAATTCCAATAATCTCTCTCTTTTCTTAACATTCAATTAGTTCCAATTATCTCTGCATTTCCTTAACAATACTCCTATTTGACAAATATTTCCTTAACAATACTCTCATTCGACAAATATTTGACAAATGCGTGTCCAGTTGCAAAACGATCGATCTGCTGAGATATTCTTATATCAATTTTCTGGAAATTAGGAACGGAAGGGTGCCGGTTGATATGACCTCACGACGAATTTCATTGCCTCATAACTTCTGCAATTTAGTGACGTCAAAAGAAGAATTGGTTGAAAAAGTATTTCCCAATATTCAAATCAATTATAAGAATCACGATTGGCTAAGTGAACGAGCTATTCTTGCCGCCAAGAACAAAGACGTCTACGAACTTAACAATATTATTCAGTTCCTTTTTTAATGTTTCGCAATTTTATATATTTTTGTTATAACTTTCTTTCTTCTTTTTCAGTGCAATCGATTTGCTTTAGTTCATCAAAATGCCGAGGAAGCAGCAGTGCGACGTGCAGCCAGACTTGAGGATGCACGAGGATGCGTCAAAAATGTTGTATACCAACAAGCATTATGAAACGTGTGTTTTCTCTTTTCTTTATTTTCCATTTAACCAGACTAAGCCACAGAAACGCGTGGCCGGGTACAGCTAGTGTAAAATAAAATCTTCTATGCATTTTTTTCCCTAAACTTTCGAAGATCTCAAAAATTGAAAACTTATAGATGTGGAATATTGAAAAATAATCTTAATAAAGTAGATTCGGTATGTCAATCTATATTTTATGCAAATTATAACCAATTCAGATATATCGAGTCATTTTAAATTCATGACCAAATATTTCATTTAAAATTTTATTCCACATTTATTTTAACCCTTCTTGTCCGGTGATGTGTAACTACTAAACATTGCTTATAAAAACTTTAATATCTCTATAAATATAATAAATACTGGGTTCAGATTTTAGGTATTCCTCCGTAATACATTTACGCATTGAATGAAAAATAATATTAATAATAATTGGCAATTATCGCCCACATCAGAGATATTTTGTGAAAATCGGGAATAAATTCACCAATACAATCAAACGTGTGCCAGTGTGTGACGTAGGTATATTCATTTAAAAAAAACTGACATGGGTGAGAAAGCGACGCTATTCACGTCTCACTCTACTTCGATATATGTGAACGCAAAAAATAGAATCTCAGTTCGGTCGCTTCTCTCTTTTTAGTAGCCAACCAGCTTTCGTTCGAGGTGGTTGCTCCGTCCGTTTCATGAACGTCGTCCGATGTTTATTTCATGTTTTCAGCAATTAAATTTCAATTATTATCACTTTTGACTTCAAATTTAATTTATTTAAGCGATTGGCTATGAATATTCTTATTTTTCCGATTTTAAATCGCTCATTTTTACATGTGTATAGAATACACAGCACCGGAACGCGCGGATTTTTATTAGCACAGGAAGGGAAAGGTTAAATTGATCTTAAATAATTTAAGTAAAAATCGCTATATTTTTTATGTGCCATACTTGAGCCAATTTTTTTTTTCGCTTTTTATAATTGTCGTTTTCTTAAATTTTGTTGCTGATTTTCTTTTTGAAAATGTTTAGAGATTTGATTGCTATTTTAATTTCGTTGGTTTAATTTTTGTATGACTGTAATAGAAATTGTATATTAATAAAGGTTATGATATTAAAATAATAAAGAAATAAATAAATTATAGAGTCAGTCTTATTTCGATGTGCACGAACTGAACGTAATTTGAAAAATATTTCAAACATCAAATAGAAAAGTGGCCTTCTGGCCCGAAATAAAATTTCGCGGTAATGGAGTAAAATAATATTTTGTGTTATATATTTACACTTACTTGTGGTATTTTGAAGAGCCGAAGAAGGTTGGCGACTTGGATACTGGTTACACTCGATGCCGCTCCAACCACTCCAGATATCACTTTTTTCACCTGGGTTTTATTGCAGTGGTATTCGGCGCCGTCGATATTGCTGATTGAACCTGGAAAATAGCAAATATTTACTTTTAATCAATACTGTTTTTACTAACGTTGCGGTGACTCTGGATCTCTTTAGAGCAAATAAAGTTAAAGACATTTCAATGTAACAAAAGAACAGTTTAAATAAAAAAATCTTCATTTATTTAATCATTGTCGCCGACTTTCGTTCCCTGTATGATCGAAGGAACATTTACTAATAATTTACATGACAAGTTGATTGTTTAAGAAATTAATGCGAGTATGCTCATTATAACTATAGATTCAACAAAGGGTCGTTTATAAATTAAAACAATCCTGAACTAGGAGCAGTTGATTTTATTCATTTCAATAACATGACTTATCCTGGAGGAGAATTAGCCGTTTCATTGAAATAGAATAGCTTTTATTATTAAAAATACTAACGGAGTTTTGATGGAACCCGATTTCTGATGGAACCAAAAAAAACTAAGGTTCCCAGTCTGGTATAAAAGTTCGCCTAGTAACAATAATCGCACGCGATAGATGTGTGCGAATTAAATATCCTGTACACATGCGGTAGTAGGTATTTGAAATACCTGCGATGGTGAACTGCGAGTAAAAGTTTTTATCCCGAAGGCCGGACCACTTGGGTCGAATATAATATTATATCTCAGTCTGTAATACAAGTAACCTGAACGAGTGGAATTATTCTTGCTAAATAATTAGTTGTAAGAATTGTTTTTTAGCTATAAGTAGTATGTGGGTGTTAATTTCTAAGAAATCATATATTAAGAGTATAGCTACGGTCTTCGTTATTTTTGCATTAGCAATTTAGACATCTTGAAGGGTACTATTCGAATAAATAATAAATACAATGCCCCGTCAAATTCTTATTATTTAGGATTAATATGGGTAGGCTATTTCATAAATCTATACAAGTAGTAAAAAAGGTTTGCCATGTTAGGAAGATATATAAAAAGGTAGTACTACTAAATTAATGAAATTCTAAGCGGAGGAAGAATAAGGGGCTTTTATAATAATAAATTATGCACGATAAGGTGTATGGACGTGGTAGAAACGAAAAATATATGCGTCGATAAAATGAAACGGAGGTATATATGGCGTGATGATAATAATGGCGTTTAGATATTAGACTCTCTTCAAGGGCGCTTTAACTCACGAAGCGACCCAGTCTTATAGACATTAAAAATATTACAAAAAAATGAAATAATTTGAGTGTAAAGATAGGACGATGGTGGCTTATACTATTAGATTGGATACTTCCCCGCAACTGTGTATATTTAGATTTAGAAAAATACGTTTGATGAGAAAACCGCAAAAGATTTACTAAGGGAAGACGAGATACAAAGATACCTTTATAGATCTTCCGATATGTAATAAAACGTAAGTATTCAAATAAATTATTTCAATGACATATTGTTGGTTTAATTTAAAGTACAAAATTTATCATCCATTATTTCATTAGTAAAATGCATAATAATTTAACATATTTGTTAAATATATTCTCTGGGTGTGCATTGGAAACCCTTCCATGTTAATATTGGGTATGGTGTTCTTACAATTACCAGACCGATGGCTTGCTATTTCCACGATGAGTTGATAATATATAGAAAGCTTTCATATATAATATATGAGCATTAGAAACCCTTACATGTTAAGATTGGGTATGGTGTTCTAACAATCACCAGACCGGAAACATTGGAACCATTGGAAACCCTTACACGTTAAGATTGAGTATAGTGTTCTTACAATCACCAGACTGCTGGCTTGCCTGTTTCCATGACGAGTTGATAATATAGAGAAGGCCTTCATATATAGTATATGAGCTATACAATGAGGCTATCGAGAACCGGCAGATGTGGAGAACAATAGTGCACTCGCCATTGTATCTTAATTATAATTTAGAATATGGAAGATAATACCACGAGTACAATTCTAAAAAAAATATTATTTTTCAGAGATATTAATTAAACGTTTTGAATCTATCAAATGAAAATGCTATTTATGAAATATGGTTCCTCTTCAATGTCAAAATAAAATATAATGTTGCTAAACGTTATGTGACACTTTATAAAGTATGTTATGTCGTATTAGGACATTTTGGCACATTGTCTTCTTTTTTTAAGGTATGCACCTTAAAAAGAAAAGAGTTTTTTTATTTTATTTCTTCGCATGGTAATGCGAACATGTTGAAGAGCGTGGCCGGAAGACATCATTATTTTCATCCCCCGTAATTAAGCCTTCGGGTATAAAACCACTGGAATAGGCATGGTACTCGCGGTAAAGTAACAATATAGTAGCACTAGCAGCCAGCGCGTGTGAGTATTGTTACCAGATTGGATTTTTGGATACGTGAGGGAGACTCCCGGATAGAAGTCAAATATTTTACCAATAAGGCCTAAAGGTTATTTATGGCACTAAAATAATTTAATCGAAAAATGTGTACACTGAAGAGAAATTAATGGGAACCCATGTTTCATTAGTTAAAGGACAAATACATGAAATGGAACTAAGTTCAATTCAAGTTAATTACAAACCATTAAGCATTGATTTAGAGTGAACAAAGCACTACGAGTACCTTCATCCTACGTATCGGAGAACTAAATTGAAAATTTTCATTAACACTGAACAGAGATAGGGTTATTTGTTTGAGGTTAGTTCTGCTTCGATTGTAAGCCATAAATGTCATTATTTTTATTAATTTTTTTTAATATTTGACATGATTTAAACAAATATTTGCAGTCACTCAAAACAACATAGTATTTACTATTAAAATATCCAACAAGATTAAATATACATACATAAAAAATATATTTATTTAGTATTTATACTGTAGAACTCCATTTTTAAATAGAATGATTTAACAATTAACGTACAATAAAAAAAATCTACACTAAAAACTAAAATTAAAATGACAGGCTTATTTCGCTTTACAAAAGCATTATCAAACTTTCAGTCAGCGAAATAAGTCTATCACCTTAATTCCGGTTTATTGTATATTATTTTTTCACATAAAAGTGTCAAATCATTCTATTTAAAAATAAAATAGTTACTTAATTGGGTTAATTGCGAAAAATAAGGTAAACTGAGATAAATGTATATTTATGTTTAACTTTCCTGGTGTGGTTTAACTTTCAAGCCATTTTCCAACTGAATTCTTCATGGAACACTCTCGTGTGACAGGTGTCACGAAAAAGTTGTTTAAATAATGCTTATGAGGACGAGAAATAACCATACCTTTTTATTTATTATGCAAATACTTTTGTTATGAATACCGCAGAGTTTTAGAGAGAATATCTACTGCTCAAAAAATGTGATCTCTGTAACCTAGTAGTATGACGCCTATCTTCCGATCCGGGGAACTCAAATAATTATCGAATTCAATTAGGGAAAGGATTTCATAGAATTTGGTCCCAAGTTTTCAAAATCATTTTCAACGAGGAGTAATTCATCGATTTTAATAATGAATACGAAAAATATAAATGATTTTCATTTCATCAAAATATTTAAGGCCAGAACTCATAATCATCCTGTTGTGTAGCTCGTGCCTGAGCATCGTGACGCCCACGATAGCCTCTGACGATTCCTTTGCATCGATCCCTGCACTCGACGGCTTTAAGGGCCGTTATTAAGGGTAGTTCAGTAGCTTCTCTCATTTGGTCAGTCCAACGCATTGGAATTCTTCATCTTGTGCGTCTTGCTTCCACGCCATCAGCCACAACAAACACTGTTTATTCCACTTCATGCAACGATATAGCTCGACAGGTTTCAAGGTTTTCACCTCATCATCAGGGGATCAGTCTTGTTTGTGTTCCCCTGATGATGAGGTGAAAACCTTGAAACCGGTAGGGTTATACCGTTACATAATGTGAAATAAACAGTGTTTGATAAAACAAATTACAATGTCTTTTAGCCTTCCCAATTTTTGCCTTAACTATAAATAAAGTCAGTAACTACTTCCAGACCCCGAATTCATAGTCCGGTCTTAATAAAAAAATAGGATTTTCTAACCTTTTTTGATTTTTTGTCGTATGGTACCATTCAATTAATTCGAATAAGTGTTTCGAACATATTGAAGAGCGTGTCCGGGAGAAATTATTATCCTCAACCCTAGTAAGCGATGTAATAAGTACCACGAGCTCCGTCCTTCTGGAGTAGTGATGGATCTCGCGATTCGTCATTGAACGTGTTGGCAACAGTACCGCTTGGCACGTGCAACTATTATTTTACCAGACTGGCGAACTTTTTTTTTTCGGGTACCATAGGGAATGGATCCTGAACGCCCTGGGTCGAAGTCAAGAATGTAGCCACTAGGCTACGGAGGTAGTCTTTAAAATTTTGTGATTTGCGTTTAGAGTCGGCCTTCATACGCTGCATACTTTTAAGGAAGGTAATACACCTTGACTACCTTTTCAAAAGTGCTCCTACCAATTTGTAATAAGTTTAACTTGAGATACTAATGGCTTTAATATAATAAAATACAATTTAATATTAAGTGTTTAGGTTGTACCATGGATCCGGCCCCCACAGTTTTTTTAATCTTACGCTACGCCAGTGAGCTTGTATGTATTCATACGTAGTGCTTAATTTGTTTTATTTTTTCAAGTCTGATAATGGAACTTAAAAAATAATGTCAGATCTAGATTAAAGAATACTACTCATTTCAAAACCTTTTAGGCAATCTAGCATTGACACATTAGTTGCAAGCAAAATGCGCAGTTAAAGCCATTGTTTGACTAAGATTATTATCATTATACATCGGTTGGGCTATTTGATTTATGATAGCTTAACCATAAGACAAAAGGAATCGGGTCGCTACGCCTTACATTTCTAGTCTGGGAAATTTTCTATAAGCTATCTATAAGAGAACTACACATTTCAAAACCGTTTAGACTAGCTATCATTGACACATTAGAACAGCAAGCAAAATACACAATAAATGCCAATGTTTGACTAAGATAATTATCATTTTTACATATGTTAGGGCTATTGGCTTCATGATAGCGCTCAACTGCAATACAAAAAGAACCGCATCCCCACTAGGGTTTTATGTGTAACTATTTGTCGAGCCATCTCGACCACATGTTATATAATGATAAATATAGAAAATTTTCATAAACCGGTAAGGTATTTATATTCGGGTTGACAAAGATGGTGGTGAGAAATAAAATGAAAAACAATGAAACAAACTTCCCTTTATTGGAATTTGAAATATCACAGGATTGTAAATAATAATAAAAAAATCTGTAAAATAAAGAAAATGTACAGTTTATAGTATGATGATTATTTGCTTGAACTACACAAAATGCAATGAATTATGATGCCAAATAAGAATACAAAAATTCAAAGCTTAAATTAAAAATATATGAAAAAATCAGAATCAAAACACTAGCAATTATCATCAAATATGTGCGCTGACCACTGCACAATCGTATTTTTGGCATATGGTAGCGGCACAGGATATATTTATCTTAATTATCATAGATATTTCAATTGTTTTCTCTTCATTGTAATTCTTTATACATGTTTAATTATGATTAATGGTTACATAAAACACTGCACATTCCAAAACGCCTTCTTCTTGACGTACCGTTTCCTATTGGAGGCTGGTCACCATCTTAACAATTCTATTGACTGCACCCCGAAACCAATTTGTAGAACTGCACACCAAAACCAATTTGTAGAACTGCACCCCGAAACAAATTTGTAGAACTGCACCCAAACCACTTTGCGTTGTCATCCTCTGCCATTTTTCATTGGGTGATAAGTTGTATAAAAATGTATATCGTGCTCCTCATTACGTGACTAATATACTGCAATTTGAGACTCTTTCCAGTTTTAAGCAGTTCTCGGTTGACATTTGTACTCATAACGCCACTTGTCAAGCGAACCATGACTTATAAATTTATGTACGTTTATGTTATAAATTCACATCTTAAAAATCTCGATCCTACGTAATGTTTCCTATTTCCAAATTTCCAAACATCCATTATATTGAGGAGAGTTTAGTGCTATGTTGACATTGTTTCCTATCATCGTTACATGCTGTTCGATATTTGTGAGGTGCATGGCGGCGCGGTAACGCACTGGACTTCCATGCGGAAGGTCGTCAGTTCGACAGTGCTACTTCCATCGAAAGACACAGGGTGTATAAGTATACCTATGACTTCGGTCATACCTATATTTAAAAAAGTATAATTTTTTAACTTGTTGTATCTTTAATTGTTCATCCATTTACTTTTCCTTTCACACATTTCTATCACCATGACTTTGGGTTTCACAATATTCAATCTCTGATATTTCTCTTCGCAACTCTCATATTATGTACTTATCAAACTCTGTTGATAAGTAAATTGTAGAGTAATCCACAAATTCACTTCCTTGCTTTACCTTCAACCTCTCAGTCAAGTCACCATTGACTATTATCCATTCTCAATTTCTGGGATATAATTATCAATATGCATTCAATATCATTTTATTCAATATTTTCCACAATTTGCCTTTAATCACGAGTCATTGACTCTTTATCACTTAATGGTTTACATATTTTACTATATAAACATAAATTAATACCAATTTTATGTATTTCTGTATCTACGTATTCCGTAAAATTATTTGTCTCTTAAACATAAATGTCATTTAGGACTTGATCGATTGTAAAAGTGACAATTTAAATGATTTAGAGAATCCCACAATAGAAAGTAAAGATACCGCTAACGTTGGTCGAAAATAATTTTCATTCCAGCATTTCCATATATGTTCTTCAAATAAAGTGGTTTACAAAATCAGTGGAATGAACTACGCTTAAATGATACTGAACAACCCATGCCTATAAAATACTTAATATATTTTAGTTGTATTAAATATTGTCCGACACAATAACATCAGGTTTTGTAATTTGTTTTATCAAACCCTTTTTATTCCACTTTTTGTAACGGTATAACCCTACCGGTTTTAAGGCTTTCCCCTCATCATCAGAGGAGCACAAACAAGACTTAATTCTATTCGAACTCGTACCGACATACATGCTTCTAATGGTAAACATTCAGGCTGGGGACTGTGGGTGGAGGGAGGGAGGAGACAACCTCGGCAGCAGGAGCAGTGGCGAGATTCTTGGAATATGTGTGTTTTCCAGATGTTCACCCCGATGCACTGACTTAGACATTTCTAGGGCCTCTTATCTGACCAATATTTCCCTTACTACTGATATGTAAAAACACTACTGATACGTAAATATGGTCCTAAGAACTGTGCAGTCTTGCCTATAAAGAGCAAAGACGGGAATATTATGACTGGCGAAGATGAAACAAGAATCCGCTGGAAGGAATCAAAGTCACCCAATAAATATTTGGGTGCTTGTTGAGATTCCTCAGTATAGCTCATGCCTGGATCTTTATGAGGGACCAAGCCTTACTGAGGTCAGAACGACAACAATTCAACGTCTGAAAAACCACAAAGCAGCAGGTACGGATGGGGTCTCCTCTGAGGTATTTAATTGTGTCGGAGAACCTGTGACTGTCGCTGTTCATGGCCTGATGCTTCATTTTTGGCAATCAAGAACCGTCCCTGACACCTTCCGTGGATCACGGATTGTAAATATATACAAACGAAATGGAGACAGGTCGAACTGTGGTAGCTACAGAGGGATCGCACTGCTTTCGGTTGTGGGTAAAATATTCAGCAGAATTGTCGTGGACAGGCTTACCAGGGTCTTGGACAGGATCACTACAGAGTCACATGCTGGGTGTCGTGCATCCCGTCGCACAATAGACATGATATTCACCACCAGGCAACTGTAGAAGAAATGTCAAGTGCAGGGCAGGAGTCTGTTTGCCGCGTTTATCGATTTGGCCAAGACTTTTGACTCAATTAATAGAGATTTATTATGGAAGATCCTTAGAAAACTTGATGTCCCACCGCTTCTGACGGAGCTTCTGATCCAACTGCATAACTGCAATAGATGTTATGTCTCACTTGGTGGACTGGAGACGGACGCATTTGATATCAACACCGGCGTCTACCAGGGATGCGTCCTGGCTTCAACTCTATTTAATGCATAAATGACAGCCTTTATGTTTGTCGTTGACAGACGACTTTGTGTCAAAGGAATTGAGGTGAGATACTGGACTGATGGGGGATTACACAATGTGGATAGATTAAATGCCCAAACAAAAGTTGCTCACACATACATCACGGAGTTGCAATATGCGGATGATTGCGCTCTTGTTGCGCATTAAGAGGAAGACCTTCGAGAGGTCATCAATGTTTATACAGAGGTATATCAAATGATTGGGCTGGAAATAAACGTGAAGAAAACTCAGGTGCTAGCTTACTCTGCAGGTAATGAGGTGCTTCAATCACCCGATATTCAAGTGAATGGCGTGCAACTGGAGAACGTACCTAACTTTACATATCTGGGCAACATCCTGGCTTCAAACTCTTCTCTTGATGATGAACTGAAGGGTCGCATCAAGAGTGCTTCAACTACTGTTGTTTGAATGACAGAGTATTCTACAGCAGAGGCATTTCCTAGTCTACAAATATATCAGTCTACAAGACCCTCCCCACACTTCTCTATGGGTTTGAGACTTGGGTTCCCTAAAGAAGGCACATTCAAAGTCTTGAAATGTTTCACCAGCGTTTTCTTTGCCAAATTCTTCGGATACATTGGAGTTATTATGTCACAAATGTTTCAGTCGTGCAACGCTCCAGCTGTAAACCTATAGAAGATATGGTTGTAAAGGTGAAATTGCGATGGATCGGGCACGTGATACGCATGGACGATCATATTGTGCATGTGTAATTTGGCTAAGTCATATAATTTAAGTATTTGTGGATTCATTATACACAAATTATTTTCAAAATTTTGGTTCATATTGGAGATACAATTTTTAAGGGCGGATTTTACTTCAGTCTAGAGAATTTAAAGGACTTGTTTTTAATACTTGAAATTTATTGTTATTCAAAAAATCTAGGACTTTTACCTAATAATCCTTCCTATGAAATATAATTATGGATTTACCTTTGTCTGCCTTGGTTAACGTTAAATCATTGTCTTTTAAAGTCTTTTTGATGTCCATAGTTGTGTTTAGTTCCTTCAGGGCGATATTATTCACTTGACACTTGGCGATGGATTTCTTGATGTCGGCTGCACACATGTATTGCACATGTTTGCCCTCGTTAAGAGATAGTGCATCAGCGTCCACAGCGAGTTGCTCTATTTGGCTGAGAACGAATTTTAAATATTTACTTATGCCACTAATGTTAGGTGTTCCGTTAATCTGGGCATATTTAAATTTATTTAGTTTTTTTGTCGAGAGCTATTGTTATTTTAGAGGAAAATATTAGGCTACTGCAAACTTTGTGTGTTAGTCTTCATTAAATGCTTACTTCCAGTAACGAGTGTAATTCAAAATTAAATACAAAATGAATGATTAAGGTACTTTTTGATGCCACTTAAGATGACAACATTAGCCAATTTGTGATGAGATATCATTTTGCATATATGGCAAAAAAAAATCAGTATTTGTAGCTTGTCTGCTTCTTGTTTCTTATTTGATAACTAGCAACAGATTTAGGCCATTTGACTTGATTTTTTATGTTAATAGGAGGGTCATGCATTATCTACTTACGAGTATATATCTTGCATGATCTGTCTATAAATACTATTGTTTAGGCGGAGGTTTCCGTTGAATATCATAGACCTACAATACGCTTACAACTAAGCTCTGATTTCTCATTCTGATGATGGTATATAATAAATACTGGATATCAATATATAGACCTACAAAACACTTTGTATCAAACTAAAATTATATGACCAAAATAACTACAACAATATTCAATTAAGAGTGCTTTTCAACTTGAGAATATGCTGGAATATTTATTTTTTAATAGGAAACTGTAATATAGAAAAAATTGATAAGACCCGTCTTAACATGTACATCATTAATATGGCCACTTGATTGACAAAATATTGTGACAAAAATATTCAAAGGAGCTTTACATAACCATCTTTTGTTTTTGAGAAAAATAATCTTAATGCGTAATTTAACCTCTTTTAAAAACTTGGCACCATTTTTTTCTGACACCCAAAAATGTATATAAATTCTTTGGTAATATTTTGATCATTGATAAAAACCGTTTTCTCTTCAAGAAAACAGAAATACTCAAATCTTTTTATACATAGTTTGTTTTTTTGGCCTTATACAAACATAAAACCTAATGGTGTCGTCGAGAGATATTTATTTCATTTCATCATTTTCACTTACGACTTTCGGAAGAAAACTAATGATAAAGCGGAGAAACCGTGTAAATCATAACTCTTGTGACATTTACCCTCCTAATGCTATTACTTCAATAACACAAGTCGTAAAAAGAATATATGGACATTTTTGGGAAAGTATTTTGAAGGCATAAAAGAGGTCAAAAACCTTTTACAACTGTCAGTGACAGACACATTTCCTAACTGGTTCAAATATAAAAACAAGCTTTTAAAGTAAGACAGACATACTTTTTTTAATTTAATTCTTATACAACTTAATGAATTTGTTTGGTATTCTCAATATTTCGCAACTACATACAATTTATATTTAAACTAAAGAGAAAATGATCATCGTTACCTACTCGTGGTAAGTAGAATGCCTGTTACTCAATCCTGAAGTTTGAGAACAATAATACACGTTGAACTCTGGGTCGTTGGAAGACATAGAAAAATTTTAGCTTTAAAAAATTTTTGGTTGGTTGGATAATGTAAAAAGGCTACTGGTAACATTATCTTATGTGCTTAGCACTATCAATTTTCATTTCTCCGCAAAAAAAATCACGTTTAGTCTGAACACGGACGTTCTCTTCGATCGGGCACGAGAGACATCTTTGCAAACTATTTATTACACCTGCTCTCATTTCACACATCTTCATTTGCGGTCCACGTGGCGCTATTGTGGAATGAATTTCCAATAAATATAAATTCGTACATCGTTTTTAACCATGTTTCAAAGAGAATTTAAAAAATATCACATTTCTTTCAATAGCCTATCGTCGTCCTTTGTTTTCAAATCCAAATCTGGATTGTTACATCACAAAAAAAAACCTTTTTTCTCTTAAATATTCCAGTTTCCATTTATATAGTATGTATATGTTTTTATTAAAATACTTATTTATAATATTTTTTCTTTGGATTTCCTTTATCAAACCTTAATTTATATGTATTTGTAAAACAATTATTCTTATAATTCCCTTTCTGTTATCTCCTTTACAACCGTGGATAGTGAGTTTTTTTACGATTTGGAATCTTATTTGCTTTTGTGTCTTATCTCGTTGTTATCTTCTCATTCATTTTTGTATTACTGCTGAATTATTTCCACGTGTTGTGTTGTGGTTTGTATGTGAGAACATCATTTTACATTTGACATTTAATTTTTATAAAATTTGGACTCCTTAAGGCTTTTCTCTTTTTAATTTTTTTTTCTCGTTTTTGTTGACAGTTAACCTGAGGTGGTATATGTGGGCTTACTTTTTATTTTGTTTTCTGCCATATATATATTATTTTTTTTTTTGTTTTTTTAGTCTATATGTACAAAAGTGTGGGTTGAAAGCCCCTCGATGTCCTTGCGGTCGGGCTCACCCTACATTAGTGGGGTGAGTCTCGGCCGGGGAAATGTTGTGGGATGAGCTCGGATATTTTAAAGTCTTCTCTCTTAAATGTATCTTCGGCAGTTTATTTTGGGATATATGTGCGATTTCGGAATGACTTTATTATATATACTATATGTACACATTGTGTTTCTGTCAGGGAGGGAACCTTTATTTATTTGTTTGAATTCATCTAAGGTGGTATTTGTGGATTTGCTTTTTTTTGCCATCTATTTATTTTCTGGTGTTTTTCTTCTTGTTCTACATGTGCAAAGGTGTGGGCCAAAAAACATCTGATGTCCTCGCGGCTGGGTTCGCCCTATATTGGTGGGGTGGGTCTTGGCCGGAGGGATTTTATTAGATGAGCCCAGACCTTTTGACAGTTGCTCTCTTAAATGTACTTTGTGCCATTTATGTATTTTTGAAGTGTATCTAAATGTATTATGTACATACTATGTTGCTATCAATAAACCTATATGTATTTTATTGATTTATTTTACATTAAATGCATTTTTTCTGAAAAATTACTATCCACAATTTTAAATTGAATTCTGATTTTCTCAAGCATATTTTTTGTTCATGGAAATAAGTAACATGGATGTTTTTTTAGCGATGACTTGCGAACAGATAAAGATTCGATAAAAAAATTGTTAGAAAACAAAAACCAAATATAAAAAAACTCGCACTAAAAAAGGTTGGTTAAACCCTTCTTAAAACAAAACAAAATAAAATTTCAATGAATTCTAGAAAATATGAATGAGACAGTTTATATATATATATATATATATATATATATATATATATATATATATATATATATATATATATATATATATATATATATATATATATATATATATATATATATATATATATATATATATATATATATATATATATATATATATATATATATATATATATATATATATATATATATATATATATATATATATATATATATATATATATATATATATATATATATATATATATATATATATATATATATATATATATATATATATATATATATATATATATATATATATTTATTATTTTATGTTTATTTTATGTACAGCTTCACTTGGTACTTCTGGGGGATTAATTGCTATGTAGCCATTTTTCCCACCTTTCAGCTATAGTTTGATGTACTACGAGTATATTGAATCTTGAACATATTTTATGCTGGTGGTGAGACTTGATAAAATTTATAAAACAGAAATTCTTGAAAATCAGATAAGAATAAAGGAAATTAGTAAAAAAGGGATAAATATACAGATATGCATCGAAGAAAATCTGTAATAATCAGGTATTATTCCTAATACTTTTTTTTCAAATATTTGTTAAAAATCGTTAAGAAAATTTATTTCTTAAATGTCTTGAAGCATATATATCTGATAACTCTTTGGAAATCAATCCAGAATCATTTGAATGGGATGCATTACATACTAAGTAAGATACGTAAAATGACTGTAACATGTTGGTATTCGAAGAAGTCCAGATAGAAGAAAATGACATTGCTCTGAAAGCAAGCTGGTTTTTTCTATGATAAATGAGGAAAATAAGGTTTACAGAACGTAAAAGTACCTGTGTAGAGTCTGCTTAAAAACTTTGACACATGATATTAGTCGTTTTATTGATTAACCATTTGAAAACTTTCGTCAAATTTATTACCATTTCCTGTGAATAAATACGAATATACTTAAAGTTTCATCATCTTTGTGAAAAAGAAAATAACTGGTTATTTTAATAAAATTATTACTCGTACATTTTCTTTATTAAATATTTAATTTTACATTATTTTTTTACATCTGCTCGGCCATCATTCAGAGTTCTCGATTTCTTAAATATCTTTGTGATTAATGTATGGAGGAGATTATGGGATGGGCTCATCATTTATTTGAATCGATATAGTAAGCCAAGGGTTGACGCACGTGATACGTATTCGTAATAAGGTCTCATAGCTTATCAATTTTTGTAGAATTTTCAACAAAGGGGTAAAATGATAATCAATAATTAGAAGAAAAAAAATCTATTTATACATGATGTTCACATGTCATCAGCAAGATACAAGCACAAGGCTTGTTTACTAGAATCACGACAATGACAGGTGACAGACTCAGATCAATATAATTTTCTAGTGTCTACTTGAAATCAATAGCGATCACCATGATACATTTGCTTACTGGTTCAAATATAAAAGAAAAAACATTTTAAAATAAGACAGACCCATTTATGAATTTTATTCTCATAAAACTTGATGAATTTGTTTGGTATTTTAAATATTTCTAAACCAAATACCAAATCAATTTAAACTAAACAGAAAATTACCATTGTTGCCTACTCGTGGCTAGTGTCTACTTGAAATTGATAGCGATCTCCATGATTAAGTTGTTTTCTAACCAAAAATTTTTGGAATCAATTCTCCTTGTTCCTATATTTTAACTGTTGCTGAAGCCGAAGAAATACTCGCATTGAGAATAATGCACGGTTACAATGTATGACAGAATACGGAATGAAGGGATAAGAAATTAATGTGAACATAAGCCGGATGTCTTGAGTATGTTTTAGAAAAGCACTCAGAGGTGGTTTGGGCATATATGACGATTGCATGAAGAAATACCAAAAATATGTTATATAGCATAAATGTAAGTCGAAGGCGTGGTGAAGAAATGATGTGTGTCGAGATAAGAATGTCTGGTACTATGTCCTCTCTACCTACACTGAAAGAGATATGGTGTGATGATTTGTTCGTGTAACTGTCGATAAAAATGTAAAATATTTTAAAAACGTATTCAATTTTACATTGTTTCTAAAACGAAATTGGCGGAAAACAAATATTTTACGTCTCTGTATTAAAATCGTTTAGCGAAAGTCGATGGAACCAAAATTCTGAGAAGCTTTCAAAATGTTTGACGACTTCTGTTTTTCTATAGTTTAATCCCTGAATATATGATATATTTAAAACATTTCATTGATTTGTCAACAGTACAGAGTAACTTAATAATAAAATTAAATACAAATTTTAGCAGTGATTGCTTCATTCCCTACAAGAGAAAAAAAATCTAATTTTGAAATATAAGGTTCGTGCTATGCTAACGGATGGAAAACAATACTGTTTAATTTCACTCAAAAGCTTCTAATTATTCAAAATATTATAAAGTTATAAAAGCAATATAAAAAGTAAAATACATTTGTAATGTATTACAATTTAAATAAATAATCTTCTGTGGACTTCATTTAATTTTATATTTCTGAGCTGAAAATTTGTGTTTATTTTGCTGAAAGTTTTGAAATCTCTTTTTGGTACACGTTTCTTAATTTTAGCTAACTTTCAACGCTCAGAAATAATCCCCTTCAAGAATGGAAAACAAATAATTGAATACAATATTTTATGTTATGGCTTCTTAGATAGACCCGTAACACTGCGTGTAACGGGAGAAACCTACAAATGTCTTGTTGCAAAATGAATAAATTAATTAACTAAATTGAGTTTTAATTTGAAAACAATCATGATCCAATGATCAGCAATACAGTTTTCAATTAATCAAATTTGCTAGTAATTTAAGCCTTATACTCGTATTTTTATAATATTTGTCAATTTTGAGAGTCAGCTAGTAATAACAAATTTGCTGGAAATCGCAGCCTTATTATTTATATTTGTCAATTTTGATAGTCAGCTAGTAATAACAAATTTGTTGGAAATTTCCGCCGTATTTTGTATAATATTTGTCCATTTTGATATTCAGCTAGTAATAACAAATTTGTTGGAAATTTCCGCCGTATTTTGTATAATATTTGTCCATTTTGATATCCAGCTAGTTTGTCCATTTTGATATCCAGCTAGTTGTCCATTTTGATATCCAGCTAGTTAAAAACAAATTTGTTAGTAATTTCAGCCTTATTTTTTTATAATATTTGTCCATTTGGATATTCAGCTAGTAATATCAAATTTGCTAGTAATTTCCTCCTTTTTTATAATATTTGTCCATTTTGATGTTCAGCTAGTAATAACATAATTTTTATACACATGTAGGAATACCTACCTAAATAAATAAATAATTGTCAAAATGAATAAGTGAATTGTTAAACACAATTAAATTAAATTAATTATTGTCAGATAGTAAACATACAGGGGCAATGACCGATGAAGAATTCAATGATTGTCACACACTATGAACAACAACAATATTTACTATTTACAACGTCTGCGAATTGGCTAGCCATCTCCAAATATAAATAATTAACCTACCGCCAATTCATTCGCTAGAGCAAGGCAGATGTGTATCGCGAATGTATTCACTCATTGGTATAAATTACTCGGACGCCGAGAAATAAACATATTATTATTATTGTCATTCATTCAACTGTCAAGACTTGTTATTTATTTTACCCGCTGTCCACTTATCGTTTTATATCCGCATTCCTGAGTCTATATTCATTGAATACAAATCAAGATCATCATGACTTATAGAGATAAGCAATCCGCTATATTGATGACTCTGAACGAGAAGTAACGCAGATCGACTAAAACGAAGATAGCGATGTCGATATCAAAATCATCAGCACGTTCTAATAGGACACACGCTACATTGATAACGACCATCGTTATACACACATACATGGATACCATTACACCATCACTCTTCCAGGGTAGGTAAAAAGGAGACATCACCAGAATGTTCTATTGTAACACATATCTTCTATGTCTTCTGCATCCATAGACCTAGACCTTTTCATACGGCTCCTTCAACTTCTTTGACTTTTGACATTTCCTTCTTTCAAAATATCGTACACTTAATTTAATCTTACTTTCCTTGAGTTTCTTCTATAACGCTTTCAACTCACATTTGCACTATAGCGTTTATTTGGCTCTTTTCAGTTTTGTTCCACTTCCACGTTTAACTCCCATCCATCAAAGTTAGTACTTAAATACTGTTGTGAATATCATCATGGCAGATTTTGATTCTACCCGGTTCGGGTAAATATGTTTGAGTGTCCCGTTGATGTTGTTTCCTTTTACTACACGTTGTTCAATATCCCACAAAACCCTTCCGTCATCTGATAAAATACTATCTTTATAGCAGAAATCTTCATCATTGTAATGATTATCTTTATACGAGTTTTCATTAAATGGAACAATTTGAAAGCAGCAATAAATTATGATATGTATATTTAAAATAATTATTACATATTAGTCTATTTCATCCATATATAAAATGAATATTTAATTCAATAACTAAAAATATTTTTTTTCTGAATTCAATTTGTGGAGTTATAATCCTTGCAAACGCTTGAAAAGTACTGAAGTTAAAAATATATTTTTATTTTATGTTATTCAAAAAAATTATATTAATTTCTCCCGCCGTTTTTCTATATTTCTTTTTAGATAATTGATAATGTGTCATTTTATTTTCATTTGGATCTATCCCAAAAAATTATACATATGATACAGTCATAAAGAAAAACAATAACGGACTTAAATCAAGTCTAAGAATGAGTCATTGAACTTGCTTGTTAAGAAACAAAGGATCCGTTTTCATGTTTAACTCCGTAGTAACATAAGTGAAATTTTATTTCATTATTTCAGTTTGTGGGTAGACTGTTGGTTTAACACAATACATCGGGACATGGATAAGTTTAGCGAAGAAAGCAATTTCTAAATTTGAAAAAAAATGGAAGCGCAGATCCATCACAGATATTTGTGTTATCTAGTTCTCCATATTTTTATACTAGATACGTGGACGCCAAAGAGTGAATGAAGAGTGAGCAAAAGAAACAAGATTGATGCATTTGAAATGTAGTGTTGGAGATGGATGTTTCGGAAGAATTCGGAATACAAAAAACCTTCTGAAAGCGCATACTCCAGTATTTTGAACACATTATTTGCAAAGAAGATGACAACTTAAATAGTCTAATGATCGCCTACAACTTGAAAGGTGGAAGGGGATGGAGGGGGGCTAAGGTATGGATTCTACATAATGTTTGATCTTCGAATCAATGGTTTCAGTGATATATGGAGAAGTGGAGGCAGGGAGGTACATACTAACGGATCCTGAAGCGATCACTATCCTCAGTACTCTTACGACAAGATAATATGTAGTACATAAAAACCTTCCCGAAAAACTGGGTATTTTTGGTTTATACATACCTTCTTCTAAAATTGAGAATTAGATATTAATATTAAACTTTTATTCATATTTTCCTTTGTAAATAAGGGTAGCCTTACTCTTACTTTAGTATATCAGGATAAAGTATTGCAGTAAAATGAAACAAGATTATCTTAAAGTTATATGGCATGAGAAGTTCTTTCGCCCGTGACTAACTTGTTTTCTAGAAGTAAATACTTTTGCGTAAGAAGTAAAATGAAAGTTTTAGTAAAATCATTTCGCCAACTATCGCCAATACAAAAGTTGTATGTTTTAAATTATTCCGTACACCAACTAGTTAGTTAATGATTATCTTGAATATTTTATAGTAACGAGTATATTTAAAACTATATATGTATTAAACCTTAAGCGTGAGGATTTTATTTTAACTTTTATACTTTATACATCACTACACATAAGAAGGGGGTAGTATAAAATAATCAGTCATAATTTTAGATAAACTTTTGAAATTTTATTAAAATACCCAAATTTATGACAAAAAATGGCAAAAAGTAAGATTTTTCAGCAAAATAGAAAAAAAAAGTCAAAATTCAACCAAATTGGTAAATGATATAATTATATCAGCACATATAAACTATTGTTTCTCTTGCAATAATACTTACTTGAAGACATTTTAAATTGTATAGAATAAACAGATAAGAATTTTCTGATAAAAAGTAAAAACATAACAACAATTAGGATGTGCTTTGTCAAATATAATACAAGTAGACATAAGTAAGGTACAATCATCTATATTTTTTAATATCTTCATCTACATTTTTAAGTTACATTTTAATTTATTATCAAAATACAATGGAAATTATGTGGTGTATACAATAAGGAGGTTTATTATTAGCCTTAAAACTTTTTTATGGTTTCGAAAAACTAAAATGACAAAAAATAAAAACAGTACGAGTACTTCTATCTTAAAGGTTCACAATTTTAACGAACTATCTAAAGCATTAGAGAAAACAAGATCATCCGGATTTATCGTTGTCTATATGTTTAATACGTTAATGTCAGATTAAAGTATTGTGGAAATGAGAGAAAATATGTAACTATAGGTTTTCGCATGTAGAATGCAAGTTGATAAGTCAAAAATAAGTTTATAAAAATAATTCAAACTAAATAATTAATGAAAAAAATATAGAAGTTGATTTATGCTTTTCAAAAACTGTTCTTTGAATTATACGATGGACATTTACGAAGTATCGACCTTAGGATACTAAAATAAGACGTCAAAAAAAAAAAAAAAAAAAAAATATATATATATATATATATATATATATATATAGTATATATATATATATATATATAATATATATATATATATATATATATATATAATATTATATATATATATATATATATATATATAGTATATATATATAATATATATATATATATATATATAATATATATATATATATATATATATATATATATATATATATATATATATATATATATATATATATATATATATATATATATATATATATATATATATATATATATATATATATATATATATATATATATATATATATATATATATATATATATATATATATATATATATATATATATATATATATATATATATATATATATATATATATATATATATATATATATATATATATATATATATATATATATATATATATATATATATATATATATATATATATATATATATATATATATATATATATATATATATATATATATATATATATATATATATATATATATATATATATATATATATATATATATATATATATATATATATATATATATATATATATATATATATATATATATATATATATATATATATATATATATATATATATATATATATATATATATATATATATATATATATATATATATATATATATATATATATATATATATATATATATATATATATATATATATATATATATATATATATATATATATATATATATATATATATATATATATATATATATATATTGGGTGTACAAATAAGTCACCGCCGTTTGACAAAAGTTGGCGCCACCAGTAAGTTATGGTTAAAATTGTCAGATGTAAAATGTCATTATCGTAAGGTTGGACATCTGTCAACAACATGACCTTGAAATATTAGTGAATTTTTATCAGTATAACATATTTTTTTGTGTTCGAAAATGTCAAGTTTTGAGCCGAATAAGCGTCATTTGCGGGAACTTTTGATTTACTTCTTCAATTTGAAGAAATCTGCAGCTGAGGCGCATCGATTGCTTGTAGAAGCATATGGTGAGGCTGCCTTAAGTGAGAGAAGTTGTCGTGAGTGGTTTCAAAAGTTTAAGAACGGTGAATTTGACATCGAAGACAAAGAACGTAGCGGAAGGCCGAAAGTGTACGAAGACGCGGAATTGGAAGTATTATTGGATCAAGATTCGTGCCAAACGCAAGAAGAACTTGCACTTACATTAGGAGTGACTCAACAAGCAATTTCACATGGGTTGAAATCATTGGGAATGATTCAAAAACAAAGAAATTGGGATTCATATGAACTGACACGGAGAAACTTTGAATGCCAATTTTCCACATGTGAAATGCTGCTTGCCAGGCATAAACGAAAGGGTTTTCTGCACCATATAGTCACTGGTGATGAAAAATGCATCCATTATGATAATCCAAAAAGGAAGAAATCATGGGGATCCCCTGGTCATGCTTCAACATCTACGGCTAAGCCAAATATTCATGGAAAAAAACTCTTGTTGTGTATTTGGTGGGATCAGCTTGGTGTCGTGTATTATGAGTTGCTCAAACCGAATGAAACCATTGCTGGGGCTGTCTACCGAACATAATTGATGAGATTGAGTCGAGCACTCGAGGAAAAGCGCGCCCACTACTACGCCAGACACGACAAAATTATTCTCCTGCATGATAATGCTAGTCCACATGTTGCGGCACCGGTCAAAACCTATTTGGAAACACTCAATTGAGAAGTTTTACCCCACCCGCTGTATTCACCAGACATTGCTCCTTCTGATTACCACTTGTTTTGATCGATGACGCATGGCCTGTCTGAGCAGCACTTCACATCATATGAAGATACCAAAAATTGAGTCGATTCGTGGATAGCCTCAAAAGATGATGATGATGACTGACGCGGTATTCGTATGCTGACAGAAAGATGGGGAAAAGTAGTGGCAAGCGATGGGTACTACTTCGAATAAAACATGAGGTTCCGTTCTTTCACAATAAATGCCCATTTTTTTATAAAAAACGGCGGAAACTTATTTGTACACCTAATATATATATATATATATATATATATATATATATATATATATATATATATATATATATATATATATATATATATATATATATATATATATATATATATATATATATATATATATATATATATATATATATATATATATATATATATATATATATATATATATATATATATATATATATATATATATATATATATATATATATATATATATATATATATATATATATATATATATATATATATATATATATATATATATATATATATATATATATATATATATATATATATATATATATATATATATATATATATATATATATATATATATATATATATATATATATATATATATATATATATATATATATATATATATATATATATATATATATATATATATATATATATATATATATATATATATATATATATATATATATATATATATATATATATATATATATATATATATATATATATATATATATATATATATATATATATATATATATATATATATATATATATATATATATATATATATATATATATATATATATATATATATATATATATATATATATATATATATATATATATATATATATATATATATATATATATATATATATATATATATATATATATATATATATATATATATATATATATATATATATATATATATATATATATATATATATATATATATATATATATATATATATATATATATATATATATATATATATATATATATATATATATATATATATATATATATATATATATATATATATATATATATATATATATATATATATATATATATATATATATATATATATATATATATATATATATATATATATATATATATATATATATATATATATATATATATATATATATATATATATATATATATATATATATATATATATATATATATATATATATATATATATATATATATATATATATATATATATATATATATATATATATATATATATATATATATATATATATATATATATATATATATATATATATATATATATATATATATATATATATATATATATATATATATATATATATATATATATATATATATATATATATATATATATATATATATATATATATATATATATATATATATATATATATATATATATATATATATATATATATATATATATATATATATATATATATATATATATATATATATATATATATATATATATATATATATATATATATATATATATATATATATATATATATATATATATATATATATATATATATATATATATATATATATATATATATATATATATATATATATATATATATATATATATATATATATATATATATATATATATATATATCTTTATCTTTATCTTTATCTGCCCTTTTTCTACCCATTGCTGAGTGAGGGCACCCCTATGACTTGAATTTTGGGCTTCACATCTGTTCACCGGTTGTCTTAGTGAAACCCGCCAGGTTTTGTCATATTAGGGTAGTGGCTACCTCCGTTTTCTGTCCGCCGTACAGCTTTGGAGGACACCTAGTGATCTTGTCTCAGCATGAAATGCTTCGATTTTAACCATATTGGTACACTTGGTGTGGTATTAAAATGCTGGAAAGAAAGAATTATTAGTACATGCATTAGTAGCCTCAGTTGTTGAGAGCATAGATATTATTTTAAAGTAGTAATTTATTTTCGAATGAATTAGCATAAAAGTTTGTGAATATGTCGGGTTCAGGTTTAGATTTACTTGTTGGTCGTTTTGTTTGGTTTAAATCATTATTGTTCTTCTGTGTCTTGGTTTGATCGCTGCTGGGTAAAGGCGCTTTTCAAAGATTTCCATATCTTGCGGTCTCTCGCCTCTCTTTGCCAGGTCACGCCTGCGAATTTTACGAAGGGTCTGTCCCATCTGTTTTGAGGTCTTCTCCTCGGTCTGATTGTTTCTCGTGGTATCCAATCTGTGCTCTTTTTAGTCCATCTATTGTCTTCCCTTCTCACCACGTGTCCTGCCCATTCCCATTGACTTTTGAGTATTCTTTCCATTATGTCTGTGACCTTCGTTTGGCTTCTTATCCACGTAATTGTCTTTCTATCTCTTTTTGTTATCCCCAGCATACTTCTTTCCATGCTTCTTTGTGTAGTGACGAGGCGCTGTATTATTTTTGAGTTAAGGGTCCACGTTTCACAGCCGTATGTGAGTACCGGGAGGATGCATTGATCGAAGACTTTGCTTTTTAGACATAACGGGAGATTTTCCCTGAAAACTCTACTGTTCCTTCCAAATGCGCTCCAGCCCATTTTTATTCTTCTGTTAATTTCATTGATCATATTCCCGTCTGCTGATATTTGTTGTCCTAAATATATATAGTGGGGGACTTCTTCTAAGGCTATGTCGCCAATCTTAATTTGTCTCGTTGATGCACGTGTATATTGGTTGAACATTACTTTGGTTTTAGCGAGGTTCATTTTTAAGCCCACTCGATTGCTGGCTAAGTTAAGCTCTTGAATCATTTTCTCCAGTTCTTCTCTTGTTTCGCTTAGTAGTGTGATATCATCTGCGAATCTCAGGTTAGAGAGATATTCGCCATCGATCTTTATGCCCATACCTTCCCAGTTTAAGGTTTTAAATATTTCTTCTAGTATAGCTGTAAAGAGTTTGGGTGACATCGCGTCTCCTTGTCTTACTCCCTTTGTAATTGTTATTTCCTCTGTTTTTTCTGGAAGATGCACCACTGCTTTTGCTTCTAGGTAGATATTTTGTATTATTCTTATATAAGCCGGTTGTATTCCTTGTTTCCTGAGTGCTTCAAATATGTATTCGTGTTTTACAGAGTCGAATGCTTTTTCAAAGTCTATGAAGCACATGCTTAGGGGTCTTCGATATTCATTCGATGTTGCTATTACTTGCCTCATTGTGTGTATATGGTCCATTGTACTATATCCACTTCTAAATCCAGCTTGTTCTCTTGGTTGCATATCGTCTAGCTGTTTTTGTATTCTAGTTGTTATTATTTTTGTAAATACTTTGTAAATGATTGGCATGAGACTGATGGGTCTATAGTTCTTTAAGTCGCTTTTGTCCCCTTTCTTATGAAGAAGAATCACTTTTGCTGTATTCCATTTTGTGGGAATTTTCCCGTTGTTAATGCAGTGTGTCATTATTTTTGCTAAGATGGGATATATTTCATCTCCTGCTGCCTTAAGAATTTCTATTGTTATGCCGTCATCTCCTGCCGATTTTCCGTTTTTCATACTATTTATGGTTTTTTCAACTTCTCTAATAAGAACTTCAGGAACCTGTTCATTTGTTTGGTTGTTCGGTCTATCTCTCGTGTTTCCAATGTCTTGAAATAGTTCTGAGTAGAATTCGTGGACTCGCCTTATGATTTCTTCCCGATTTTCGGTTTTGCTGTTATCCTTTTTGAGCAGGGCCGTTATTTGTTTGTTTCCGTCACTTAGCATTTGGGAGGTTCTTTTGTAGCTACGGTTCTGCTCTATTGTCTTTTGTATTAGGTTTAAGTTGTATTTCCTTATATCTTCTTTTACCTTTTTTCTTACAGTTTTGCATAGTTCGGTATATTCGATTGATTGTCGTATACTATCGTCTTTTTTGAAGTCCCTTCTTTTTGTCATGAGTTGTTTTGTGTCGTCTGAAATTTTTGAGTCTCTGGGTTTTTGGGGTTTCCCCCCCACATTTAATGCGATTTCTTTTATTTCATCCATTATAGTTTCACTCCATAATTCTATATTTTCTCGGTTTCCTTCTCTCGTATGAGCTTGGAGTTTGCATTTTGTTTGGTAACGGAACTCTTCTCTTTTATTTGAGAGCAGTGCTTCTATATTTATTCTTGTCTTTTGGCTCTTGATAAGTTTATATTTCTCCATTTTTGTGTTTATTTTGATGGTGGACTGTACAAGTCTGTGGTCACTTCCCGTGTTGAATCTGTTAATTACCTTACAGTCTTCGATCATTCTTTTATTATTAACCAGTATGTAGTCTATTTCGTTTAATGTGCCATTTGGCCCTCTCCACGTCCACCTTCTTTGTGATCTCTTTTTAAAGAGCGTATTTGATACGTACATTTTTTCCGCTTGCGAAAATTCTATCATTCGGTTTCCTCTTTCGTTTCTTTCCCCGTATCCAAAATTACCCGTGCACTCTTCATCTTCTCTGGTTTGTCCAATTTTTGCGTTAAAGTCTCCCATGATAATTTTAAAGTGGTTTTTCTTTTTTCCATTAAGATTCCTAAGGTCGTCGTAGAATTTTTCAATTTCTTCGTCATTGTGGCTTGTTGTGGGTGCGTAGACTTGAATAATTTGAAGGTTGTATCTTTTATTAATTTTAATTGTCAGCATTGCCATTCTGTCTGATGTTGCTGTAAACCCGACAATATTCGTTTTTAGTTTCTTACTTACCATAAACCCTACCCCACTAAGTTTACCAGATTTAGTTCCTGAGTAATATAGGATATTTCCGTTTGGTCTCTCGATGAGTTCTTCTCCCGGTCTTCTTACTTCACTTAGCCCCACAACGTCCCATTTGATCTTTGTGAGTTCTTCTTCCAGTGTAAGTAGTCGGTCTTCTCCTCGAAGCGATCTGCAGTTAAAGGTGGCTACAGACAGTTTGCATGAATGTAGTGGGTTGACTGTGTTATTTGGTATGGGATAGAATCCCCTCCGCGCATTATTTCCCCCTGACACAGATGGCGTGGTCAATACGGAGAATGAGGGTGAGGCCTGATTTTGTATAAAGACAGTCATTTTGTTTGTTTCGCCTAGTGTGATTTGTCTAGCAAAAAATGTTTTGACACCTCCCACACTTGGCAAAGTAAAGGAAGTCTAGAAAGTAATTGGATTAGTACACATGTATATAAGATTTTTCCGCTCCTTTTGAAAGCTAGACGAGAGGCTAGTTTATTAGGGGATAGAGAGAAAACAATTTATTTCGAGGGGGTCGGACCATTCCCGCATGCTGCAGATACAATATATGTAAGAGTTGAAATGAAAACAGGGTGACGTACAGTCAACGGTAGTTGTTTCGAAAAGTTGCCCTTTGGTAAACGTAAGAATTTGGAATGGAGGGTTGAGACGGCAAACACGTATCCAAAAATATGGTTTATGTGTATGATCCGATGTCTGTATGTAAAGGGATTATTGTGCGCATGATTAAATCTCCGAGAGTGCCATACGGCTGTCTCTCGGTGTCACTTGATAAATGCAAGCTTCGTGGAATGGAGGATAGACACAGCATATACAACATTTCACACATTGTACTTTTTTTTTTTTTTTTTTTTTTCCTTCAATTTTGTATGGGGGAGTCGTTGTGCGCATGACTAAATACTCTTTTTTTTTTTTTTTTTTTTTTCAAGTATTGCATAAGAGATTGCATATATTGCTAATTGATTTAATGTGGGCTATTTGTCTAATATTTCCGGTCCTGGGATTCGAACCCAGTATTTAATCTAGGAGGATTTTTACGTAAACCAGCTTTCACTTATATGACGAGGTAGATTTTCTTGGACAAAAATATTGATACATGTTTATTTTGTCTAGCTAGGTATGGAGATTTACATTTACTAGATAATCACTAATTGTATATATTAGTTTGCACATGATATATTCGTATATATATATATATATTAGTTCAGTTGTATATAATTTTAAAAGACTCACCCTGTTCGCTGCTTTTCTGTTCGATTCTAGCACGTTTTACTACATAATTCGAGTTAATTGTTTAAATTTATTCATCGAGACCACACTAACACATTTAAGATTCGCGATTTTCGTTTCTTGTGGACTGTCTGAGATGACGCGGTACACTGGCCACAGAGATATATTTTTATAGTTCTTTTTAAAGTGTGAGAGCATTTTAAATTTAACGTATTTTTGAAGTGGCTTTTTTTTTGCACAGCAGAAAAAATAAAAATATGTCGCCTTTGAAAGACAAAAAAAAACGTCAAAGGTCCAGGTCTAGGTAGTATGCTCGTATTTGATTTCGTATTCTTACTTAAAAAGAATTTGGATTATTAATATGTTATTTATTGGGTGTACGTATCTACTTCTTTATTTATTTATTATATTTTTTTTTTCAAGTATTGCATAAGAGATTGCATATATTGCTAATTGATTTAATGTGGGCTATTTGTCTAATATTTCCGGTCCTGGGATTCGAACCCAGTATTTAATCTAGGAGGATTTTTACGTAAACCAGCTTTCACTTATATGACGAGGTAGATTTTCTTGGACAAAAATATTGATACATGTTTATTTTGTCTAGCTAGGTATGGAGATTTACATTTACTAGATAATCACTAATTGTATATATTAGTTTGCACATGATATATTCGTATATATATATATATATATTAGTTCAGATATATATATATATATATATATATATATATATATATATATATATATATATATATATATATATATATATATATATATATATATATATATATATATATATATATATATATATATATAAGCCAAAACTTTAATACAATTTGCGGAATTGTGGAATGAAACAAATGGAAGAAAGTTAAAGTGGCGAAAAATAAATTGCTTTTGAATTGGGAAACATCGATCATAGCTGAGTAGTTTCAGCTCAAATAGAACCAATGCCCTAAGGGACTTACTCACACAGGAAATCTATTGAATTTGATAGCTTTATGATTAATTTCGTGATTACACTTTTATAACTTTTACCCTTTGTAGAGCTCAACTTGAACGAGGCCAAAAATGAAATAGTTCAATTCCAAAAAATAAGTTATATTGAAAAATACAATGATTGGAGTGCACTTTTAACATTTCCTTCACTGTGTTGGGTATCTTCTACACGTTGCTTGTAATAACCATCAATATCTCTATAAATATTATAAATACAAGGTTAATATTTTAGGTGTTCCTCCATAATATATTTACGCATTGATTTAAAAAATAATATTAATAATAATCAGAATTTATCGACTACATTGAGGTGTTTTGTAAAGATCGAAAACAAAT
>CATKWJ010001208.1:0-39437 GCA_949825065.1 Odontocerum albicorne
ATATATATATATATATATATATATGTTTATTTTAGGTTTTCAGTTACTTCGCGAACTGTAAATATTGGATTCTGACATCAGATCTACCTGGAGATCCATCAGCAGCTTCCTTACAGCATTTATTTGGCCTGGATGACTCTTTAGTAACATAGTTCTCTGTTTTGGATATACAGGAGACGGTATCTATTTTAATTGGTATTTTGTGGGCTTATGACCACCTTTGAAGGCTGAGTTAAGTGCTCACTTTATGCCTAGGCAACATTCCTCATTATACCATAGATTCATCTCTATACATCATTTAAATGTTTTTATTCTTAGTGCAGACAAGATGGTTTTTAGTCTTTATGCCATTTGTTGACGAACAATGGTAAGATTTTTTATTAACAGATGTTGAGGAAACCTCTTTATTCTGTCAATACCTCATCATTGTTTGTTATACAAGCCGGATATTTTTTTGGCTTTTGACAAAGCCCATTACACTTCTGTAGAGGGTAATATGTGATTTTTTTGTTTGGTTTAAGCGAAGGGTTATATATGTTTATTTTAGGTTTTCAGTTACTTCGCGAACTGTAAATATTGGATTCTGACATCAGATCTACCTGGAGATCCATCAGCATCAGCAGCTTCCTTACAGCATTTATTTGGCCTGGATGACTCTTTAGTAACATAGTTCTCTGTTTTGGATATACAGGAGACGGTATCTATTTTAATTGGTATTTTGTGGGCTTATGACCACCTTTGAAGGCTGAGTTAAGTGCTCACTTTATGCCTAGGCAACATTCCTCATTATACCATAGATTCATCTCTCTATACATCATTTAAATGTTTTTATTCTTAGTGCAGACAAGATGGTTTTTAGTCTTTATGCCATTTGTTGACGAACAATGGTAAGATTTTTTATTAACAGATGTTGAGGAAACCTCTTTATTCTGTCAATACCTCATCATTGTTTGTTATACAAGCTGATGGATCTCCAGGTAGATCTGATGTCAGAATCCAATATTTACAGTTCGCGAAGTAACTGAAAACCTAAAATAAACATATATAACCCTTCGCTTAAACCAAACAAAAAAATCACATATTACCCTCTACAGAAGTGTAATGGGCTTTGTCAAAAGCCAAAAAAATATCCGGCTTGTATAACAAACAATGATGAGGTATTGACAGAATAAAGAGGTTTCCTCAACATCTGTTAATAAAAAATCTTACCATTGTTCGTCAACAAATGGCATAAAGACTAAAAACCATCTTGTCTGCACTAAGAATAAAAACATTTAAATGATGTATAGAGATGAATCTATGGTATAATGAGGAATGTTGCCTAGGCATAAAGTGAGCACTTAACTCAGCCTTCAAAGGTGGTCATAAGCCCACAAAATACCAATTAAAATAGATACCGTCTCCTGTATATCCAAAACAGAGAACTATGTTACTAAAGAGTCATCCAGGCCAAATAAATGCTGTAAGGAAGCTGCTGATGCTGATGGATCTCCAGGTAGATCTGATGTCAGAATCCAATATTTACAGTTCGCGAAGTAACTGAAAACCTAAAATAAACATATATAACCCTTCGCTTAAACCAAACAAAAAAATCACATATTACCCTCTACAGAAGTGTAATGGGCTTTGTCAAAAGCCAAAAAAATATCCGGCTTGTATAACAAACAATGATGAGGTATTGACAGAATAAAGAGGTTTCCTCAACATCTGTTAATAAAAAATCTTACCATTGTTCGTCAACAAATGGCATAAAGACTAAAAACCATCTTGTCAGCACTAAGAATAAAAACATTTAAATGATGTATAGAGATGAATCTATGGTATAATGAGGAATGTTGCCTAGGCATAAAGTGAGCACTTAACTCAGCCTTCAAAGGTGGTCATAAGCCCACAAAATACCAATTAAAATAGATACCGTCTCCTGTATATCCAAAACAGAGAACTATGTTACTAAAGAGTCATCCAGGCCAAATAAATGCTGTAAGGAAGCTGCTGATGGATCTCCAGGTAGATCTGATGTCAGAATCCAATATTTACAGTTCGCGAAGTAACTGAAAACCTAAAATAAACATATATAACCCTTCGTTTAAACCAAACAAAAAAATCATATATATATATATATATATATATATATATATATATATATATATATATATATATATATATATATATATATATATATATATATATATATATATATATATATATATATATATATATATATATATATATATATATATATATATATATATATATATATATATATATATATATATATATATATATATATATATATATGTATTTTTTTTTTTTTTTTTAATTTTTTTTTCGATGTATGCATTTATTTATATAAATAGTTTTCAATTAATAAATTATAATAAACATTAGATGATTCATAAAGCACATCGTTATAATTAAATAGATCTGAAAGTGAAATACTTGATTCGTTTGGTTCAATCACACTTGTACTGGTAGAGAGTAAGTCTTTATTTAGCAAGGCGGGTAAATCCGAAGAAACATTACCTTCAAAGCGCCTACCCTTATCTAATATTATATAGAATTTTCATATTAAGTCACAAAGTTTCAAGTATACGAGAAAACTTGGCAAAATTCGCATTTTCTTGAAGAGTCTTCGGTTTCTTTATTGACACCATCTTACCGGAGTTCGGGGTTTACTTTTGCCTTTGATGTCGAGATACGACTTTGTCTTTAGAGTCGGGATTCGGTTTTGCCTTTCGAGTTGAGATTCGGTTCCATCTTTTTCGATTTTCTTATCGCATTTCACACCGTGGGCACGGATTTATATTTTATCAAAGCACGGTGCAAGTTTTGAAAACATTATGTAGCGAATATGTAACGAAAAGTAAAAATTCATGGTATTCATACCATACATTTTTTGTTTGACATTTTTCAATGATTTGTTTTTTATAATTTGTTTTTCAATGATTTGTTATTCAATGATTTATCTATTTTGTATGTATTTTATGCGCAGTGCACGCTGTGCGCCTATGGACGGCCCCGTATTGTGTTGGTATAGATCGTTCAGCCAGAAGAGTCATTTTGCAATAGTGTAAATAACAGTGCGTTTACAAAAATTTGTCACTTTATTTTTTTAATGAAATGAAAAAGCAAAAAAATATAAAAATAATATTTTATATTCAAACATTGAAATTAACACACACGTTTTGTAAATTAAAAATGCTGTCAGCTATAAAAATCCATAAAAAAATAAATAAAAGTAATTTTATTTCACATATTAATTGTTTAGACATGTCAGATTCTAGGAAACATTAAATAACAATAATGGAATTTTTCAAGATTAAAAATAAATATAAGTACAAGTATTATAAAGTAAAAATGTTCGTCAGCTTTAATTATATTATAGCACATAAAAATAACATGAATGTAAGATTATTTAACATATTAATGTATCATAATTACATAATTACAATGCCAAATAATAAAGTTTTAAAATAATAGTGGATGGAGTGATACTAAATTCTAGGAAACTATAAGTTAAAATAATGTATATTCTAAGCTTTCAAAAAATGTTGAATTATACAATACATTAGACAAAAATCGCACTCCTAATTCAAACCTTATGTTAAAGCTGACAAAATAAGAACCAGACTCAACCAAAAATAATTAAGTATTATAAACCTTATTTTTAATCATTTAAATAAGGACCAGTCTAAATGCAAGTACTATTTTGTGGTTACAAACGTTATATTATAGTAATATATAAGAACTAGACTCAATAAATATAATTGTACTCAATAATTATATACTTATTTCTAAACTTTAAAATAAGAACCAGTCTAAATACAACTGTACTTAAATTATTACACTTATTTCGAACTTTCAAAATGAGAACCAGTCTAAATACAACTGTACTTAAATTATTATACACATATTATCATATGAACATTTAAAATAAGAACCAGTCTAAATACAACTGTACTTAAATTATTATACACTTATTATCATATGAACATTCAAAATAAGAACCAGTCTAAATATAATTGTACATAAATTATTATACACTTATTATGAACATTCAAAATAAGAACCAGTCTAAATACAACTGTACTTAAATTATTATACATTTATTATCATATGAACATTCAAAATGAGAACCAGTCTAAATACAACTGTACTTAAATTATTTTACACTAATTATCATATGAACATTCAAAATAAGAACCAGTCTAAATACAACTGTACTTAAATTATTTTACACTTATTATCATATGAACATTCAAAATAAGAACCAGTCTAAATACAACTGTACTTAAATTATTATACATTTATTATCATATGAACATTCAAAATAAGAACCAGTCTAAATACAACTGTACTTAAATTATTTTACACTAATTATCATATGAACATTCAAAATAAGAACCAGTCTAAATACAACTGTACTTAAATTATTTTACACTTATTATCATATGAACATTCAAAATAAGAACCAGTCTAAATACAACTGTACTTAAATTATTATACACTTATTATGAACATTGAAAATAAGGACCAGTCTAAATGCGAATATAATTATGTGGTTACAAACGTTATGCTGAAGTTCAAAAATAAAGACCAGACTAAATACAACTCTACTTAAATGATTACAAACTTACTTTGAACATTAAAAATAAGGACCAGTCTAAATAGAAATGTATTTATGCGGATATTATATTGAAGTTTGACAGACCGAACTTAATACAAATATATTTCAGTGGCTACAAACGATTTCGAAGGATTCTTGAAAACAATGAACAAGAAAAAGCTGTTAATGATCACGATGATGACATCAACATCCAATTAGTCCCTTTTCACCCCCCAAATCTTAATTTGAGGTATTAATGCCTATTAATGAGGCATCAGACCAAAGAGTGTACCAATGAAATTGTATCATTGTACGAGGACAGCTGGAGCCGGCCTCTAATGAGCGCCATTAGGCGGCGAGTCCCGCAGTGACCGTTGGAATTGTTTCCCGCACGTATTTATACCTTCCTCATCCCATAGGCAGCATATCCCCACCACCAATCGATCCGACCGCCCTCCTCCCTCCACCGAAAACCTCAAATAATAATTTCCTTTATTTTTGACACTACTAAAGTACTTTCATTAGGTAAACTTTTCTCATTGGCGCTTTCCACTGTGGTGTGAGATCATTTTTTAATTAAATTTTTTCTATTTAATTGACACCGGATGAGATTTTTCACTCGAAGTTTTGCGGAAACTTATTATTGGTTAATGAGTAGACTAATTATTTTTGATTATGTGCTTGATAACAGTGGAGTTGTGCTGGGCATATTTCCAGATTTAAGTATAATTGGCTTTAGGAAATACTTGAAGACGTCCCATTTTGGGAGGTCGTATCAACATTTATGATTGGATAACACTATATACAGTACCCGGAGGTAAGTAATACACATTGGGCTTAAGAAAGAGAATGTCGGACATAATCGGCTAATTTCGGCTTTATATAGCATCGTCTCTGTCATTCATACACGTGTTCCGTCGCGATTTGTCAGTTGTTGTCAAGCGTTCTAGGGACAGAGACTACGCTCTACAAAGCCGAAGTTAGCCGATTATGGCCGACAGTCTCTTCCTTGAGCTCGATGTGTATTATTTACCACCGGATACTGTACATATGTATATAATATTACGCCTAAAGCCAAATGTGTTACTATGACAAATTTAATAAACTACAAAGGTTTATTTGACATGTGTCTTCCATTGGTAATTTTACAACGATTTTTTTTACCAAAGATGGTTTTTTGCACATATGCGGATGCGGGAAAGTTCCAAAAGTAATGTTCGAAGTCCCCACCTTCCTATCCTTACATTCAACTTTTATGTATTTATTTTGTAATATTTCTTAACTGATATACATGTGAGTCAATGACATGCAAATGTTCGGCGTGAAATGAAGATTTATTTGACGTGGTGTTGATATTATGATTCGGTAAATATTTTGTGTGTGATAACTCGGGGTTTCTCGTGTGACTGTATAGTGTCAATATTTAGCTTTAAAAAAAAGAAAATATATGAATCAACATACAAACATACATACCAACACCCTTTTTCTTTGTTGAGGTAGGTAGAAAGGACAGAGCGCCCGACTTTCCTATCTCGACCCATATATATAGCCTCTTTCATATCAACACACCGTCTTATTCAGCTCCTACAATTTCTCTCATTTCCTTCTTAGCTTTCTTTCAAAATATTATCCAACCATACTTTCTTTTATCTCTTTTATCATATCTTCTACTTAAATTTACACTGTTCATTGATTTATAAGTCTTTCATCATTCATTCCTTCCACGTGCCCAAACCATCTCAGAGAGCTCATCTTCAGCTTATTGAACATATCTGCCCTAAACCACAACAGTTTTGTATTATACAACTTCACCCTATACATTTCCTAATTGCATCCATTTTTACAGCATTTGTTTGGCCCTTTTCAGTCTTTTTACGTATTCATGTTTCACTCCCATACATCAACGTTGGTACTAAAATACTGTTGTGGACTATCATATTACCAGATTTTTATATTGTCTGGTTCGCGTATTTACACGTATGTTCGAATATTTTGTTTGGATCAAGTATACGATATGTGATGACCTCCGTTGTCTAGTTGGATATACGCTGCTTGTCTACTAACCCAGATGTTCCAGGTTCGTTTTCTATTGGAACCTAGATTTCATAAAGATGATTCCTGTCTGGTTTTCACTTAAGGTCTCTTGAACATCTTTTGGGATGATCGGAATATATTGCCACATGGCAATAAGCCCTCCAGGTTGTACTGTATACAACGAAAGTGTAACTCAATACAATATGTTTATATGCCCCATTGACCTGTCTCTGAACGCCGTTCGGTATTCCTCGTAAGCCTGAAAGAGATATGAAATATGTAATAAAATATTAAATCACTTCGTCACAGGTTTTACCTAGTGAAGTGATCATGTTTATCCAAATTTTATTTATTTATTTAACACTTTTATTGCAAATACAATCTGGCGGACTTATTGCTAGGCGGCAATTTCTTCCAACCAACCAGACAAAAGTAAATGAAGCAAGTTATGTGGTCGCATAAATCATTAAAATGTCTATCCATCCCCACGAAATCCATAAACATATACGTGAGCACATGCCCACGAATCCCACAAAGACGGACAATCACCCGAACATTCTTTTTCATATAAAGTGAGATATCATCAATTAAAAGGAAAAGATATTATATACTTTTAGTAAAAAAACCGTTAAAAAACAAAAATTAAACACATTCAAGATACTCGAAAAAAAATCAATATTTTTTTGTTCCAAACTAACAATGGAATGCTCCCTCTTCCATCTCATATACTCGTATATTTTATTCTCAATTCTTTCAGGGCATATCCGCAAGATAAACACTCCCTCAAATTGTCCATACGCCTTTATCAAAACGTCTCAACTATGCCCTCATGTACTTTTTATGAATACTACGGGTACGACCGACTAGTTTTTGTGACCGCCGGCGATTTTGACCAATTACCGGGGCGTTCCACCCACCCCTCGAACCAAATCATTTCTCCAATACGATCTTTTATTTCTCTTTTACCACTGTTCTTATTCAAACTTATCGAGTTTGCCTTCATTTCGTTTCGCACTTTAGTTCTAGCGTTTACATTAGGGTTGTTGCTAAATCGAAAAAAACAAATAAAGAAAATTTTATATTAAATTTTGTTAATATCTTAATTTTTTAAATTATTAACAGGTAGCCGGAAAAATATTTCGTTAATGAAGTCAAATCCAAAAGAAAAATTTTCATATTCAGATGTTATTTTTTTATTTCAACTGGCGAGTTTATTGCCATATGGCAATCTCTTCCAACCAACCAGAAATATGTTTTAATGAGTCCTTAGTGAAAACCAGACTGGAATTCCATTTAAAAAAATCTGGCTTCCAGCGGGGATCGAACCCGCAACCTCCGAATCGGCAGACAAGCGTCTTACCACCAGGCCACGGAGGTCGTCAGATGTTACTTTATCAGATGTTAATTTATTGCGTCAATATTTGTTAAATCTTTTCGGTATGACAGCAGCCTCTCGTATCGTAGAACACTTGTTATTTTCAGTTATTGTGTTTCTTAATTGGTCGTTAAATAAAAACATCTGACTATTATTTTGTATGATTTACTTACATTGTAAATTTTACAATGTAATCAAAATAAACTATGACGGGCCGGATACCGGGCATATCCGAATTGGTGGTGCTCGCGGGCCATTGTTTGGAGACCCCTGGTTTAGATCAAGAGTTCCCAAAGTGGTCGATTTGATTTTCCTAGGGGTCAATAGTTTCAATAAATAAATTTGGGAGTCGACGACTGCAAAAATGGACCCTCTTACTACTGCTATTTGTTTGTTACTTCAAAATATATCTATGATTCTTTAGGAACGGTTGTTCCTTAAATGAGAGATGATGAGGGTGATTGTTGATAAATAAAAACTCGTCGAAATCGGAATATGCAAAGAGGAATTTTATTGATAAACGTCAGTATTTATAATATTTAGGACGTGTGCGGGAATGCGCACGAGATATATCGCTGTCTCGTCTTTGCGCTTACAATATGTTTATTGTCGCGATGCGTAGGTATCCTTTGTTTTGAGAGACAGCGCGGAAGATGTGTTGCTCTCTCCTTTCCTCATGGAATGCGGTCTCCGCTAGTAGTGAGTTGAATGACCGACCGCGTGGACTTTGTCCATTGTTTGTCTCGCATTGTTAAGGTGGGACAAAGGTCGTCTCGTGGGTTCAGTGACCGCACGTATAGTCGCTAAAATTCCAATAGGTACCTAATTAAGAAGTAAAATAATAAAAAAAAAACCCTTTTGTGATAAAAACACATTACATACCAAACTTGTGAACGAAAAGGTAAAATGTGTCATTAAAAGAGTCTCACGTAAGAATATTAAATGTTGCGAAAGATAATGCAATGCATAATTCGTAGTCCTTTTATCTTTTTCAATCCTTAATTACAAGTGATTAAAATAAAAAGTTTGATATCTAGTGAAATATTTAATGTCGAGCACTGTACAAACTCATTTATTTGAGTAAGTAAAGTAAATTACTAGGGAGTCGACGGTTTTAAAAATTTTTGGTAAAGGGGTCTGCGGACGACAAAAGTTTGGGAACTTTTAATTTAGATGGTGATGTCGTTTAGCTTCTGCTGGACTTTTCTCTATATTAATTTTGTAACATTTCAGAATATAACGAAACAACGCGTCTTTTATCCGCTCTATTGAACACGCTTTTGAAGGTAGTGATATCAAATTTTAACTGTAACATCACTATTCCACACGATGTTATCTGTTCATACATTGTCTGACTTTGTCAGCCCGGAAACTTTTGAACCTTAATGGTAAATCGTGTTAATTTAAATTTTGTAATACGGCTAAGTTACCGACTGTGGTAAATATACTAAATGTGTACCTTAAGAAAAAAATAACAAAGTTCGTCGAGGGAAAATAAAATCTTGTTTTCCTTTATTTTGAAAATTGGTCCCATGATCCCTACAACGACACTCCATTGGAGTAATAGTGATAAAAAAGCTAAAATATTATTTTCGATTAGTATTCTTGGAGAACGAAGTTCTCTATAAGGCAACTCTTGAGATCGTTACCTCGCTCATTAGTAGATGACATTTATTCAAATTTGTGGCGTCCTTAATTATTTTTTTACGTCAATAAAGATTTTCTGTCAAATAATTTAGTAAATAAACACGATACAAATATATTTTTGTTTTCTTTTCCCTTGCAGAGCTGTGTGAGAAAGTTATAACATTTAATTACTCTTTCGTTGTCTACAATACAACCATGCGGGTTAATTACTCGACGACTTTTTTAAACAACCAGACAGATCATTTTAGAGTTTTAGTGTTAACACTTTGAAAAATTAATGTTTATTTAAATACAATTACATATTGAACACAGTTTTATCCACATAAAAATATACACTAACCCAACAGTTTCAAGTGATACTCGACTCATTTTCAGGCGTACTCCAAACTTACTGAGTTAACTAGTTAGTTCGAAGTACTCCTGAAGATGAGTCGCGTATCACTTGAAATTAGTTCGGTTAAATACGAGTATATATTTTCAAATGGCTAAAACTGTGTTTTAAAGATTGATTACATTTATATTAGGTTACTGAGTGCCGAATTCAATAAAGATAAAGGAAGGAAAACCATTTAGACAGTCGATAGGAGCGTGGTTGTTATTGTGACAGGATTTTGAGTACTTGGGCTTTCAGGATGAATGACGTGTGGAAAAGATTGATGTGGGCTCTTGAGTGTGGGTTTCTTCTTGTTGTTTTGATTTTTGTTGTTTTGTATTTGTTGTGTTTCTGTATAATTTTGTGTTAATTTTTATTCTTATGATTGTGTGTGGTATATTATGGGATGAACATTTTTGGTTTTATTTTGGGTTCACGTTCATTTTTGGTTTTACTTTTGTTTTTGTTTTTATGATTGTGTTCGGTATATTATGGGATGAATAAGTTTGCTCTTTCTCTGGAGTGATGATGTGTGAAGAGTTTGATTCCTCATGATGTTTCCAGTTGTAATTGAGTGTCACTATTTGTCAGGTTGATGAGAACGTGCAACATTTGTGTAATCAAAAATCGGAAAGAAGTATCGATTTATTTTTTCATGCTAAATATTTTCAGTGAGATACAGGCAAAAGCCTAGTTTACTGGGGATACGATAAATGAAAGGCGACAAACCCAGATCCATTAAAATAATGTATGTCTAAATTAAATTACCTGTTGTTTTTTCGCAAATTATGTATATTTCTTGTCATGTGTAATAATAAATAAATAAATAAATTAGTTAGTTCGGAGTACTCCTGAACATGAGTCGCGTATCACTTGGAATCAGTTGGGTTAAATATATTTTTTCAAAAGGCTAAAACTGTGTTTTAAAGGTTGATTAAATTTATATTAATTTACTGAGTTCATTAGTTAGTTCGGAGTACTCCTGAATATGAGTTGCGTATCACTTGAAATTAGTTGGGTCATATATATATATATATATATATATATATATATATATATATATATATATATATATATATATATATATATATATATATATATATATATATATATATATATATATATATATATATATATATATATATATATATATTCAAATGGCTAAAACTGTGTCTTAAAGATAGATTACATTTATATTAAGTTACTGAGTTGATTAGTTAGTTCGGAATACTCTTGAAGATGAGTCGCGTATCACTTGAAATTAGTTGGGTTAAATATATATTTTCAAATGGCTAAAACTGTGTTTCAAATTTTAATTATATTTGAATAAGAAGAAATAACTCAAAGATGCCTTTAGTGAAAACTAGACTAAAACCCTATAAAATGGATGACAAAAATAATCAAACCTGTAACCCTCGGGTATGAAGATAAGCGTCTTACCAACTAAGCCACAGAAGTCGTCGTCGCTTAGAAACAGTAATCGCAGCAAACAGCTTCAGGTTTTTTTCGTCCAAGATAAAATCAATTTTATTTTATCACACAGATATCATAACGAGTACTTTTCAAAAGAGCAATATAATTTTTTTTCAAAAATCTTAATATACATACATACCATCACACTGATTCTCTGCTAAGGCAGGCAGAGAAGACAGAGCGCCAGGCTTTGCTACCCTGGCACACATATTTCACATCTTCTACATCTATACACCTTATATCATTAAGCTCCAACAATGTATCTTTCTCCTTACTTTTCTTTCATTCAAAATTTCATTCCCTTGATCCAACCATACTTTTCTTGATCTTCTTCTCTCACGTCTTCAACTCATATTTACACTGTACCTATATTTGTTTTAGTCGTTCATTTCAGGTGCCCAAATCATCTCAGAGTGATCTTCTTCATCTTGCTGAACACATCACCCTTAAGTTCACATTCATCCCTTATCACATTATTCCGTATTCTTTCATACATTGTCACTTCTCTCGGTCCTTATTGGCAGTTATTCGGGTGAAAAGTATGAAGTTTCAGTATATTTCTAAGAAGAAATCTCATACATATTTAGTAGATTTTGACGTTTTATATCATAATTAACGCAAATGCGTTTCTATCACATGTTTGTCTAGATTTATTGAAAATCCTTACATTTTTGTACCAAAGTGGCTAATTTCAATGGTAAAAAGTAGTTAAACTCATTAAAACTGAAAAATGTACACCCAAAATATTGAAATATCGCCAAATTAGACCTTTAAAACGAAATCACGAAAACTCGTTGAACAAACAATATTTCTGACGTGACTTTGTACATATATATGTAAACTTGGTCGTCAATTGCAATTTTTCGGGTGAAAAGTGTGTACTTTCAGCGTATTCCTAAGAAGTGTTCATTCACATTTTGTAGGTTAATATCATAATTAACTCAAATGCATTTCTGTTAACTTTTATCAAGATTGATATTCTTCCATCCTCCTCAATCCATTGATTGTCCTTACATTTTTGTACGAAAGTTGCATATTCGTTGGTAAAAAGTAGTAAAATGCATTTGAGTCTGAAAAATATTGACGTCACAGGTTGAAATATCGCAAAATTCGAGATTTAAAACGAAAAACACGAAAACTCCTTGAACAAATAATAATTTCGACGTGATTTTGTACACATATTTGTAAACTCGTTCCTTATTGTCAGTTTTTTGGGTGAAAAGTATGAAGTTTCGGTATATTTCTAAAAAGAGTTCATACATATTTAGGAGGTTTTGACGTTTTATATCATAATTAGTGCAAATGCGTTTCTAAAGACACAAATGCGTTTGTTTTAACTTTTATCTAGATTGATATTCCTCCAACCTCTTCAATCCATTGATAATCCTAATATTCTTTTACGAAAGTTGCAGATTTGTTGGTAAAAAGTAGTAAAATGCATTAAGTCTGAAAAATATTGACGTCAAAGTTTGGAATATTGCAAAATTCGAGGTTTAAAACGAAAAACACGAAAACTCGTTGAACAAATAATATTTTCGACGTGATTTTGTACACATATTCGTAATCTCGGTCCTTATTGTCAGTTTTTTGGGTGAAAAGTATGAAGTTTCGGTATATTTCTAAAAAGAGTTCATACATATTTAGTAGATTTTGACGTTTTATATCATAATTAACGCAAATGCGTTTCTATCACATGTTTGTCTAGATTTATTGAAAATCATTACATTTTTGTACCAAAGTGGCAAATTTCAATGATAAAAAGTAGATAAACTCATTTACACTGAAAAACGTACACCCAAAATATTGAAATATCGCCAAATTACACCTTTAAAACGAAAAACACGAAAACTCGTTGAAGAAACAATATTTCTGTCGTGATTTTGTATATGTATTCGTAAACTTGACCGTCAATTGTAATTTTTCTGGTGAAAAGTGTGTACTTTCAGCATATTCCTAAGAAGTGTTCATTCACATTTTGTAGGTTAATATCATAATTGACCCAAATGCGTTTCTTTTAACTTTTATCTTGATTGATATTCCTCCACCTTCTTCAACCAATTGATTGTCCTAACATTTTTGTACGAAAGTTGCAGATTTGTTGGTAAAAAGTAGTATATAATGCATTCAATCTGAAAAACATTGACGTCAAAGTTTGAAATATTGCAAAATTCGAGGTTTAAAACGAAAAACACGAAAACTCGTTGAACAAATAATATTTTCGACGTGATTTTGTACACATATTCGTAAACTCGGTCCTTATTGGCAGTTTTGTGGGTGAAAAGTATGAAGTTTCGGTATATTTCTAAAAAGAGTTCATACATATTTAGTAGATTTTGACGTTTTATATCATAATTAACGCAAATGCGTTTCTATCACATGTTTGTCTAGATTTATTGAAAATCTTTACATTTTTGTACCAATGTGGCTAATTTCAATGGTAAAAAGTAGTTAAACTCATTTAAACTGGTAAATGTAGATCCAAAATATTGAAATATCGCCAAATTAGACCTTTAAAACGAAAAACACGAAAACTTGTTGAACAAACAATATTTTTGACGTGATTTTGTACATATATTCGTAAACTTGGTCGTCAATAGCAATTTTTTGGGTGAAATATATGTAGTTTCAGCATATTCCTAAGTGTTCATTCACATTTTGTAGGTTAATATCATAATTTACACAAATGCGTTTTTTTTTACTTTTATCTAGATTGATATTACTCCACCTTCTTCAATCCATTGATAATCCTAACATTATTGTACGAAAGTTGCAGATTTGTTGGTAAAAACTAGTAAAATGCATTGAGTCTGAAAAATGTTGACGTCAAAGTTTGAAATATCGCAAAATAAGAGGTTTTAAACGAAAAACTCGAAAACTTGTTGAACAAATAATATTTTTGACGTGATTTTGAACATATGTTCGTATACTCGGTCGTCAATGGCAGTTTTCTGGGTGAAAAGTATGAAGTTTCAGTATATTTCCAAGAAGAAATCATACTTATTTAGTAGATTTTGACGTTTTATATTATAATTAACGCAAATGTGTTTCTATCACATGTTTGTCTAGATTTATTGAAAATCCTTACATTTTTGTACCAATGTGGCTAATTTCAATGGTAAAAAGTAGTTAAACTCATTTAAACTGGTAAATGTAGATCCAAAATATTGAAATATCGCCAAATTACACCTTTAAAACGAAAAACACGAAAACTCGTTGAAGAAACAATATTTCTGTCGTGATTTTGTATATGTATTCGTAAACTTGACCGTCAATTGTAATTTTTCGGGTGAAAAGTGTGTACTTTCAGCATATTCCTAAGAAGTGTTCATTCACATTTTGTAGGTTAATATCATAATTGACAATAATAAATCTAGACAAACATGTGATAACATGTTTGTCTAGATTTATTGAAAATCCTTACATTTTTGTACCAAAGTGGCTAATTTCAATGGTACAAAGTAGTTACACTCATTCAAATTGGAAAATGTTGACGCAAAATATTGAAATATCGCTAAATTAGACCTTTAAAACGAAAAAAAAGAAAACTCGTTGAACAAACAATATTTCAGACATGATTTTGTATATATATTGGTAAACTTGGTCGTCAATTGCAACTTTTTGGGTGAAAAGTATGTAGTTTCAGCATATTCCTAAGAAGTGTTCATTCACATTTTGTAGGTTAATATCATAATTGACACAAATGCATTTCTTTTAACTTTTATCTAGATTAATACTCCTCCATCCTCCTCAATCCATTGATTATCCTTACATTTTTGTACGAAAGTTGCAGATTTGTTTTTAAAAAGTAGTAAAATGCATTGAGTCTGAAAAATGTTGACGTCAAAGGTTTTTGAAATATTGCAAAATTCGAGGTTTAAAACGGAAAACGCGAAAACTCGTTGAACAAATAATATTTTCGACGTGATTTTGTTCACATATTTGTAAACTCGGTCCTTATTGGCAGTCTTTCGGTTGAAAAGTATGAAGTTTCAGTATATTTCTAAGAAGAAATTATTCTTATTTAGTAGATTTTGACGTTTTATATTATAATTAACGAAAATGCGTTTCTATCACATGTTTGTCTAGATTTATTGAAAATCCTTACATTTTTGTACCAATGTGGCTAATTTCAATGGTAAAAAGTAGTTAAACTCATTTAAACTGATAAATGTAGACCCAAAATATTGAAATATCGCCAAATTACACATTTAAAACGAAAAACACGAAAACTCGTTGAAGAAACAATATTTCTGTCGTGATTTTGTATATGTATTCGTAAACTTGACCGTCAATTGTAATTTTTCGGGTGAAAAGTGTGTACTTTCAGCATATTCCTAAGAAGTGTTCATTCACATTTTGTAGTTTAATATCATAATTGACACAAATGCATTTCTTGTAACTTTTATCTTGATTGATATTCTTCCATCCTCCTCAGTTCATTGATTGTCCTTACATTTTTGTACGAAAGTTGCAGATTTGTTGGAAAAAACTAGTAAAATGCATTGAGTCTGAAAAATGTTGACGTCAAAGGTTCAAATATTGCAAAATTAGAGGTTTAAAACGGAAAACACGAGAACTTGTTGAACAAATAATATTTTTGACGTGATTTTGAACAAATGTTCGTATACTCGGTCGTCAATGGCAGTTTTCTGGGTGAAAAGTATGAAGTTTCGGTATATTTCTAAAAAGAGTTCATACATATTTAGTAGATTTTGACGTTTTATATTATAATTAACGCAAATGCGTTTCTATCACATGTTTGTCTAGATTTATTGAAAATCCTTACATTTTTGTACCAAAGTGGCTAATTTCAATAGTAAAAAGTAGTTAAACTCATTAAAACTGAAAAATGTACGCGCAAAATATTGAAATATCGCCAAATTAGACCTTTAAAACGAAAAACACGAAAACTCGTTGAACAAACAATATTTCTGTCGTGATTTTGTATATGTATTCGTAAACTTGGCCGTCAATTGTAATTTTTCGGGTGAAAAGTGTGTACTTTCAGCATATTCCTAAGCAGTGTTCATTCACATTTTGTAGTTTAATATCATAATTGACACAAATGCATTTCTTGTAACTTTTATCTTGATTGATATTCCACCATCCTCCTCAATCCATTGATAATCTTAACATTGTTGTACGAAATTTACAGATTTCTTGGTAAAAAGTAGTAAAATGCATCGAGTCTGAAAAATGTTGACGTCAAAGGTTCAAATATTGCAAAATTAGAGGTTTAAAACGGAAAACACGAGAACTTGTTGAACAAATAATATTTCTGACGTGATTTTGAACATACGTTCGTAAACTTGGTCATCAATGGCAGTTTTTCGGGTGAAAAGTATGAAGTTTCAGTATATTTCTAAAAATAAATCATACATATTTAGTAGGTTATGACGTTTTATATCATAATAAACGCAAAGTGTTTCCAGGTGTAATTGAGTGTCACTGTTTTTCAGGTTGATGAGAACGTGCAAGGGGATTTTTTGTTTTTGTGTTATCGAAAATCTGAAAGAAGAATCGATTGATTTTTTCATGCTAAATATCCTCAGTGAGATACAGACAAAAGCCTAGTTTACTGGGGATACGACAAATGAAAGGCAACAAACCCAGATCCATTAAAATTGTATGTCCAAATTAAATTACCTGTTGTTTTTTCGCAAATTGTGTATATTTATTGTCAAGTGTTATAATAAATAAATAAATAAATAAAATTAATAAATACATTAATTATTTTCTGTACATATGGGTCAAGATTTAATATTAGGTCAGTGAGCATTTAGAACGGTTCGTTTAATGTTTATAATAATATTTCGCGAAACTGATTATGGCCTTAAAATGACCTTAGCTGCAGATTATCTGATATAACCCCAATATTTGATATTCTTTATTGATTTATTGAAAAACTATACGATACTTATGAGTCCCTTTTCTTTGTCTTCAAATAAAGAGAAATATTCAAGCTACATATATAGATGAAGATTGTTAGGGGGATTGTTAGGGTAACAATCGAAGTAACAGAACAAATTAAAAGCTCGGAGATCAAAGCAGAGTTCCCTCAGATCTCAATTGAAGGGATTTGGCTATGGACAGAATTGTCCAAGCTTATCTTGCCGGAGTTTAGTCAAGAAGACGATGAAGGAAGAGATGGATTAGATAGATAAAGAAACTTTTTATGCGACTTGATAGTATCTGGAAGAAGGCTTTGATTCAGGCGTAGGATGGAAGTCACTGGGAGAACTTAAAAAAACACTGTGCACTTGCCCTTAATGAATTACGATGAAAAGTATTCAAATGGTATTGAAATATCTCTTATTTTTACATGATAAGAAATTATATTAGAATAATAAAGAACCAGTTTCAAGAGGTATACCCTAATAAGCATATGCAAATATGTTCCTCTTCCCCCATCATCCATTTTTTTATGATTAAGTCATTCTTGTTTTAAGTCAACCAGTTTATGTTTTATGATTAATTCATTCCTATTTTAAGTCAACCAGTTTATTTTTTTATGATTAAGTCATTCCTGTTTTAAGCCAACCAGCTTATTTTTTATGATTAAGTCATTCCTGTTTTAAGTCAACCAGCTTATTTTTTATGATTAAGTCATTCCTATTTTAAGCTAACCAGCTTTTTTCTTATAATTAAGTCATTCCTGTTTTAAGTCAACCAGCTTATTTGTTATGATTCAGTCATTCCTGTTTTAAGTCAACCAGCTTATTTTTTATGATTAAGTCATTCCTATTTTAAGTCAACCAGCTTATTTTTTATAATTAAGTCATTCCTGTTTTAAGTCAACCAGCTTATTTTTTATGATTAAGTCATTCCTGTTTTAAGTCAACCAGCTTATTTTTTATGATTAAGTCATTCCTGTTTTAAGTCAACCAGTTTATGTTTTGTGATTAAGTCATTCCTGTTTTAAGTCAACCAGCTTATTTTTTCTGATTGTCATTCCTGTTTTAAAAAGTCAACCAGCTTATTATGTTACATGTGTTAATTATATACTCTTGTGATTAAAAAACATATACAAAAAAAACAAACGAAAGATATACGAGTATATATATGAGAAATGTTTATTTTGAGTTTAAGAAAAAAAAATGATAGCAAACATATTAGAAACAAGAAGACCCTTTAAGAAGTTATTGATGTATAAACATTAAAATTCTGAATTTTAATGCAACAACTCAGTTGATGATAAAATTTCCTCAACTATTTCACAATGTATAACAGCACTCTCTCATATTCAGCAATACCTTGTGAAAGGAGCGATTCCTTCAGTGAGTATTAGAGCTTTAAAAAAGTAATTTACTTTTTTTCTGTTCGAAGTCAAAGTAGGTGCTGGGCTTCGATGTCGTAGATCACCTCGCCATTCCAACGTCAAGTTAGTTGAAAAATGAAGCTGTGCGTAAAGTTTATTTTTGAGATGCATGGCCGCGCGGTAACGCACTGGACTTCCGTCCGGAAATTCGTCGGTTCTAAACCCGTGCTGTATTACTCCCCTCGAACGACACACACTTTTACCGCCTAGTTTTCGAGGGTATAAGGATACATATGACTTCGGTCATGTCTATTCTTTAAAAAAAATTATAGTATTTTTAACCTGCCAATAAAAGTAGGTCAGATTCCCGAGTTAGAGGCTCTTAGGATGAGTCTGCTCGCAGATCTCTTTACAGTGCGCTGGTACGTCGCAAGCTAGAATGTGGAGCAAAAAAAGGCCCGTTTAGAGAGCAAACTCTCATTTAGGGCGCTCTAACTCTTGATCCACCGTTATTGATAAATTAAAAATATAGTAAAATAAATATAAGATAGGAAGATGGCGGCTGCGGCCAAGATTTGGCATTTTTCCGCATCTGCATGTGTTAAAAAAAACATATTTGGTAAGAAAACCGTAGAAAACTTACCAAGGGAAGATGAACTAAAATAAACATATGTAAATCTTTCAATAAGTTACATTAGAATATTCGGCTTTAGTGTATTTATGTTGAGTGTGATTTAAAAAATATTTCTTACAACTAACTGGGTACTATCAAGTATTTGACATAAAATAATTATAGATAATTTTACTTAATATGAAACATGTGTCGGTTTTGAGTTACTACTACTAAAGGCTGTCTTCAAATGCCTCCTAAAACTGCACACGCCACCTATACTGACACTTTGACGTAGACCATTTCACGCTATATGACCAGCAACGGTAAAAGCCCTGTCATGATGCCCCACTCTACTGAATCCATTCGGAACAACAGTCTCGTATTGAATATTCCGAAATCCGATATATGATACTTAGCAATTTGGTTTGAGATGTAGTATGCGTTATATATTCCAGGAGAAATAAAATGCGATATGTGTTTATTTACCTTTTTACACAAATATATATTGTATTTATTTATTTAAACCATTAAATTACTTCTTGAATCTTCGAAATTTTTCTTGCGAAAAACCTAGAAAAGTAGAAGAGATTTAAATAGTAATTTAATTCATAAAAGGAAAAACTAAGTAAAATAAAAACCTTATTTTATATTTTGTGTTCATCACAAGTTTAATTTAGGTTCACAACTAGTTTCGAAGACCAGCATCTTCTTCGTCAGGTGAATATAAACTAAGTTGCTAAAATATATTCTGTACAAGTGTAAATAACCTAATACAAAAAAGGTGAGGTAGGGGGAGTGAAGTGGGGAGAGATGTAATACAATGGTGAATGGGGCGGGGAAAAAAATATGTGAAAGTGAATGTGAATCTTTAAGTTAAAATTAAGTTTAAATATCATCACCCTCTGCTTAATATGTTCCCTATTTAAAATCCCCCCTGTCTTAAAGACTCACTTTCACATATTTTTTCCCCGCCCCATTCACCATTGTATTACATCTCTCCCCACTTCACTCCCCCTACCTCACCTCTTTTATATTAGGTTATTAACACTTGTACAGAATATATTTTAGCAACTTAGTTTATATTCACCTGACGAAGAAGACGGTGGTCTTCGAAACTAGTCGTGAACCTAAATTAAACCTGTGGTGAACACAAAATATAAAATAAGTTTTTTATTTTACTTATTTTTTTCTTTTATGAATTAAATTACTTTTAAAATCTCTTCTACTAAAGATATGACACAGAGGTTTTTCGCAAGAAAAATGCCCATCAAGAAATGGTTACCAACGGGAATCGAACAGTAGTTTACAAAATATGTACCTTATCCACTATGCCACGGAAAATAATAAAGTTTTTACAATATATCATATAATCATTTTTAAATCCCTGAAAACATAAGCCTTATCCATCAAAGAGGAAATAAAATGTATCTTGTATTATTTTCGATCCCTAATCCTTGAGATATTCTATTTCCTGATTCCCACACCCTCCTTCTTTCTGCCTTCTATCTCTAATCCACCCTCGCCTATATCTCCCTCCACGTGGTGAGCTGCCTGTCTTCCATCGACATATTTTGTTTCTCAGTTTTCTTCACTTTAATGACACGAAGCCTCCGGGCACGATACTTTATAGAAAATCCTCGAAACATGATGTATTTATTATATAATACATTACCTGAGACTAAAACAATGTTAGCATTTTAGAAAAGGTATTTCTCGCTTTATGAATTTTTCACATTACAGTTTCTCGATTAATGAGTTTTTCTCATTTTAATGACGCGGAGCCTCCGGGCACGATACTTTATAGAAAATCCTCGAAACAGGATGTATTTATTATACATTACCTGTGACTAAAACAATGTTAGCATTTTAGAAAAGGTATTTCTTGCTTTATGAATTTTTCACATTACAGTTTCTCGATTAATGAGTTTTTCTCATTTAAATGACACGGAGCCTCCGGGCACGATACTTTATAGAAAATCTTCGAAACAGGATGTATTTATTATACATTACTTAATACTAAAACAATGCTAGCATTTTCGAAAAGGTATTTCTTGCTTTATGAATTTTTCACATTATAGTTTCTCGATTAATGAGTTTTTATCATTTTAATGCACGAAGCCTCCGGGCAGGATGCTTTATAGAAAATCCTCGAAACAAGATGTATTTTTATACATTACCTAAGACTTAAACAATGTTAGCATTTTCGAAAAGGTTTTTTCTCGATTTATGAATTTTTCACATTACAGTTTCTCGATTAATGAGTTTTTATCACTTTAACAGTGATTGTAAAGGGCGTCCCATTAAGAGCGCCGGATTTAAATTGATGATTTGAGTTCTTGGGTCAGTTGGATCTTGTAGGTATCCAGATTCAGATCTTTTGCGAGAATTTACTGTAAGATATTTCTTGAAACGTCTAATTCTTGTGAACTATGACAAATTGATGCCCCTGGGGCTTTAGTAACACTTTCCCTCACTGCGGCTATGTTTTCGAGTAAACGCCCGCTAGGAGGAAGCGTGGGTGACTTATTGTCCAAAATTCAATTTGGTTTCCCCAATTTTTTTAATTAATCTTTGAATTAATGACTCATTTGGACCATTATTTCGATCGAAAATTCCACGAAGTTTACAAAATGTTTCAGCAAAAGTTTCCCCATTTTAATAATGAGTTTTAACAATAATAACGCGTTGTTATTTCGTATAACGTTTCATATTTACTAATCGTAAGATTGATATATGGCACATAGGAAATTTTTAGGGCTGCCAACTTTATAAAAAAAATGATTTGAAATTAAAATCCGGCGCTCTTATTGGGACAGTCTACACTTGGAAGGTTTTATAAAAAGGTTTTTTTCGCTAACGATGGAAAAAAACAAAGACTGTATTGTATATTCTTAACCCTTTTCCTGAATTTAGAAATCAGATTAAAATCCAATAACTAAATAGTTTTAAATTTTCTTGTCTATGTATATAATTCTTTTGCCTAGTAATACAATTATTGTACAATGAAAAAGAAAAGCGTTTCTTAACCGCTTCAGGCCCCAGATATCATATACGATACTTTGAGTTTTCTTTCAATATTTCGATTCTGATTTTATAGTTCATTCACAGTATCATTCACACAAGGAAGGACTTTTAACGACCTAATGAATTTGTTGAAATATTCATTTAAGTACTGCAGACTTACTTGGAGGGAAAAGTTGGAATTTGAACTAGTCAAAATGCCGAAAGCAAATTGTGCTAACAAATTATACATCCTTTTTTTGTTCACTGTGTGTAATTAATTTAAACTTGCCTTAATTTTTATTAAAATAAATACAATTCTATGGCAAATGTTTATATTTTTACCTTTTTTGTTATGATAAACACTCAACGTATCATATATGCTACGTTCCACCTACTCTCCATACGAAAAGAATTAAAAATAATATTTGAATTTTATTTAGTGTGCATAGAAATAAAAAAAATCTTAATTTTTTTTCTTGGGTCTGAGTAGGTTAAAACAAATTACATATAAATCCATTGTCTAGAAAAAAATTACAATTTCATAAAATAAATTATTGTTACAAAAACATTTTGAACGTGATTCTTTTAAATATCATCCCACGTTATTTTAATTCTTGGGGAAGTTACAGCATTATTATAATAGGAAATTATTTCTCCCTTACAAGCCTTTATTTATTTATTTTAATTATTTTGTGTACATGGTTATAAACGATACATCTGGCTAGCTTATCGAGCTACAAAGCAATATCGTTACACCAACCAGTTCATCTTGGATATATTAAACTGTTTTAATACAAAATAGATTTTACAAAAAAAAAACATTAGTGTCAACCCACAAGTAAAGGTGACATCCGTATTCCCCCCTTGCCAAGGATGAAATCTCGCGCGATTATTCAAGTTGTTAACCTTTCCTTCCCTGTGTCGGGTATCTTCTACACGTTGCTTCTAATACCCATCAATATCTCTATAAATATTATAAATACAAGGTTAAGATTTTAGGTATTCCTCCATAATATATTTACGCATTGATTTAAAAAATAATATTAATAATAATCAGAATTTATCGACTACATCGAGGTGTTTTGTAAAGATTGAAAACAAATTCGCATTTCAACGCTGCGAGTACCTCGTCTTGACTATTGGTGAATAGTATGCGGGAAGCGCGACACTATATTCGCATCTCACTCTTGCATACTAGACTGAATTGCGAGGAGCTGAATTGTCTCGATGTCGCAAGCATAAGCATAAGCGCCGGGGTATGCGACTGACGTTCCGCGCCACTAGTAGCTTCTAAGCTTGCAAATAGGTTAGACGTAAGCCCGTTCCGTGAGCGTTGCCAGATGGTTTTTTAATGTTTTCAGCAAATAAATCTCAATTATTATAATTTTTAACTTCAATTATAATTAATTAAGGGGATTATCTATGAATGTTCTTATTTTTCCGATTTAAAATCGCTAATTTTTTATTACGTACTCACTACCCAACACCGGAGCACGCGTATTATTTTTATCACCGTAAGGGAAGGGTTAACTTGGCAGCATCGTTGGCCGTCCTCTTCCGTGGGAAGAGATAATTTTTTTATTCGGTGCCTTGTGGATGCACCCAAACTATTGGGTTGTCCATTTTCTCTCTGGCCATAAGAGCTTTAATTGCCAATTATTTGGCTTCAATCTTGTCCCTTTGCCCAGTTATAATTTTTGCGGCCATCTGAATCAATCCACAGAGTACATTATGTGGTATTATGATGATAAACGAGTCAATCATTTCTAAAGAGAATTCCACTTGGTCTAACATCAGTTCATCTTCAGAGAGATTGTCTACTCCGATATCTGATGGCGTAAAAGGATAGTTTATAAATTTTCTTTAAGAGTACTGAAAACTTACTAAACCGTTTGAACTCCAGACACTTCAAACGTATACCTTATATTTATTACGCTGCGAGTCATTTTTCCTTCTCCCGTGATGTCGTACCTTAAGTCCGTCGTCACTACTTTTATTTTCACACTCAGGTTTGTCGCCACCGGAGAAAGAATCCCTTTGGGCAGTTCCTTTTTTGTCACTACGTGACATCACGTTTATGAAAAAAATCAAGACGATTTTTACTATAGATCACGATGGAACATTAAAGTCTTCTTTATTGTTTATGAGCGCGAGGTCATGTAGTGACGAAGAAGGAACTATCCAAAGGGATTCCTTCTTGAATGGCGGTACATCTGAATGTAAAAAGAACAAAAGAACAGTAGCGACGACGGACTTAAGATTCGACATCACGTAAGAAGGAAAATGACTCACAGCGTAGAATTTTTTTTCTTATAAAATGGCTTAAGGGGATATTCTACTCAAGAGGCGTGAATTTCGGGCGTTTTTCAGACTAAATAAAAAAAACAAAAAATATTTTTTCCATGCATATTTTTTACAGTTTGTTTATTGATAGTTTGAGAATGTACAAAAAAAATATTTAAAATTCAAGATGTTATCAGCTGTTATATCTTGTAAAAAAAGAGGGTAAGCTGGTCGACATGATTGGAGCCCTTTCGTAAATTTAAAACAAAAATAATACACAGTTTCTTAATAAAAAATAATTTTGTTATTGTTGGTACCAAAAAAAAAAAATAGTCAGATCGGCAGCTGTCTGAAAATAAAAATTCCCTTTTTTTATTTTTTAAAAAATGGTTTTGAATTTTCCAAGATAGAAACGATATAAAAATATTTATCAAAGTTCCATACCAAATTTGAAGGCAATCGGTTGGATAGAACTCGAGATTTTATGTCGACCAGGTCGAAAAAAGTAGTTTCGAGAAAAACGCTCTTAAAGATTTGAGATTATTGTCCGAGTCATTCCGGTGCGGCGTAATTGCTGTCTCATTTATAGCTATAACTTCGTAAATATTGAGAATTTTAAAATGTCCTTTTGAGAACATATTTTTAAAGGTAAAAACTTTAAGAATATGCAAAAAAAAACGTTTTTTTTTTATTTTGAGTAGAAGAGAAGAAGTAGAGTAGAATACGAGTACCCTCTTAAGGCATGGAGTTCAAACAGCCTAGCAAATTGTCAGTACTTTCAGAGAAAATTTCAAATACAACTAAACTATAGGATTCCAGTCTGGTTAACACTTCGGGCCTATAAAAAAAACATCATTCTGGTTGGTTAGAAGAGATTGCCACATGGCAATAAACTCGCCAGGTTAAAAAAACAAAAATAAAACTATCCTTTTCCCTCTAGATTGTAGTAGCCGATCGATCCGACGATGAACTTCGGGAATAATTGATTCGATTATCATCGCAGTACCACACAATGTAATCTGCAAATTGTTCCAGATGGCCGCAAAAATTACAACTGGGCGAATGAATAAGATTGAAACTAAAGTGAAATTAACAATGAAAAACTGGGGTTATCCCATCAATAAGTAAAATTCTTTTCCAATTGTCTCCACCATTAAGTTTTTTTTTATTTTGGGTTAAATATAGTTATTAAGAAGCTGAGATTTTAATTTATTCCTGAGTTTACAACATGAAAATATTAAATAACTAAAAATTGCGTTAGATTTTACTCACACCTCTTCAATATTTTTCCTTTGTATCAAACTCATGACATATTTTTGATAATTTACTTAAATTAATCTTTGCGTCAATAAACATTAAACACTTTTGATGTGGATGGTCCATAATAAGGTGACACCAGTCTGATATAAGCACTGCTCTTATAATAAACTGGGATCATTTCGTCTGACGACAGCAGATAGACGGGATAGCAGATAGAAACACGTGTTGCGGAGATAAATGTAATAAGTGGAACAGCAAAGTTATTTATTTATTAATTTTCTCAAAACAGGCTTAGCCCAATTACATGAAAAATACAAATAATAAACATTAAAAAAATTTAAATTATGTACATGTATAACATAAATACCTCGGCCTGCACCTCGACCGGTGACTGACGTGGAAACCCATTTGAATACCATCAGACAGAAGGGTCACAAGGGCATAGGGGCTATCAGTTCGATATTTTATCGACGCAGCTTCCTTTCAACCAAAAATAAGCTCCTCCTCTATAAAACCCTTATTCGTCCTATCTTGACCTATGCTGCCCCCGTTTAGGGTAGTGTGAGCAACACGGATCACCTGAAACTCCAGAGAGTGCAGAACAAGGCAGTCAATATATCTTTTAACACCCATCCTAGAACAAACCTTACCCGACTTCATGCCAAACAGTGAGAAGAAACCCTACAACACCACATCCTCGTTTGGACCGTGAAGTTCTATAAAAGCCAACAAAATCTCATCAATCCCTTAGTCGCTGCCCTGGAGGCTTACGAGAGTAAATCCGATCTACCCTTCCGTTATAAGCACAAGCTCCCGAAGCATTATCTGTTGTCTGACTAGTCCACCTACAGTATTAGCTGGGACGACCAACGTCTGAGTGAATGTGATGGAATACAAGTAGCCTGAACGAGTGGACTTGTTTTTGCTAAATAATTAGAGTTAGATTTGTTATCTAGTTATAAGTAGTATGTAGGTGTCAATTATTTCTAAGAAATCAAATATTAAGATTGAAAAAAATAAAATAAAATGATATGTAGGAAAATAAGATTAAGTAAGTTCATAAATGATAACATATAATTAAGATTAGTTAAGTAATAAATGTGTATATAGGTATAGCCTTGACAAATGTTTGTACAATAATTTACTTTGTTTAATAAAAAAAATAAAAAACATGTTTACACACAAAAACATACACATATGTGTAATATATATTCAAAGTCACTTAAATACGTTGATGAGTGCTTTCTAACGCGCTCAATCTTAGAAGAACATTTACTTTTGCTTTTGGTAATGTGATATGAAATATGTCAATATCCAAATCAGTCCCGTTCAAAAGAGTTAAGGCCCTTCCAACAGGCACAGCGGCTGGAAGACCCGTTCTTGCGTATGTTATTGAGAACAGTCATGCTGGCGCAGTTTTATAGTTGAATATTGTAATGATTTCCATAAAATTTAAGCCAAAACCTTGATATGTAATTAGTTTGTTTTGATTTGTTACAGGTAAGTGTAAAATCACTTCACAAAGTGCTATTCCATCGGAATCAATTTTGATTGTAAGTATTATTTTCATATTTAATCTTTACGTTATTTTTCATTATTTCGTATCATAAACAATATTATATAACAGTTATTCTGCGGATAATTTAGAAATATTACTAAAGAAATTAATAAACACAGGTTGTTATGAAAAAAACAAGGGAACCAATTATAATATGGATAGTCAAATTATTATCATGGAAAATACATGGGTACCAATTAAAATATATAATCAAGCCAACATTTTACCTATAAATAAATGATATGGTTAGATTAATGGAACAAGATTTAAGATGTCAGAGTTAATTGTAGGAAGTTGTTTATTCAAAAGGTCTTCTCTGAAAAAAAAAATTCAAGCAAGAACTACGTGTGCAAAATGTCCGGTGATTAATATTTATCTGTGATGTATGCACACGGTGTGCGCGCGCCGGCGGAGCAGTACGGGAGCACAAGGCTGGGAGCTTCGCCCCCAACAGACACCAGACTAAATAACCCGCCATCCGTTATTTATATATTTAAACCATCAGGTAATTTATCTATCGGGGTATACAAAGATGACATACCACCAGACTTTTTTTTATCTCTTAACACATTCTTAACCTCTTCTACATTCATACACCTTCTTATACAACTTTTATAACTTACAATATAATGATCAACTATTTAGAAGTATTTGACTTTTTTTGAAAAATTATCTGCAGCCACAGAATACAACATTCGGTATGGCGATGAAGCATGGACAACTAGTGGTAGCTTTTAAAATAAAGTGCTACTGAAAAATGCTGAAAAGTTTATACTGATATCTTGGAAAATGATATTGTATTATTTTATTTCTAAAAATTTAAAAAACATCATTACGCCGTGTCCATTGCGGGGTAGGCAGAGAAAACATATATCCAAACTTTTCAATCCAAATATGCAACTTTAGCCTCCTACTTATTCATACATCTTGTCATGTCTAATCGTCTATTGTTCATACTTTTCGCTTTATCTTCTTTCAAACGTGGTTCACTTGATCCAGTCTCTTTTACCTTTTCTACGCATACCTTGTATCTCTGATCTGTATAATAGCTTAGTAATTTTTTCACAATTCTAGCATAATTTATCTTAAACTATTCCTAACTCCTATATAATTTTCATCTTTATCCCTATTTTCCTTGAGATCTATTTTTTATTGCTTTTTTTAACTATTAAATTGTATATTATTTATAGTCAAGGTATTAACATTGTGGAGGTTTAAAGACATTATAATTTGTTTTATCAAACACTGTTGATTCCACTTTTTGTAACGGTATAACCCTACCAGTTTCAAGGCTTTCACCTCATCATCAGGGGAACACAAACAAGACTGAATTCTGTTCAAACCAGTACCGACATACACGCTTCTAGCGGTAAACATTCGGGTTAAAGACTGGGGGTAGAGGGAGGCCTTAAAAAATCCTCTAATTTATTCTGAAATGGCTAATCATTGTCACCGTGAAAACCACACATTTTCCATCGATTATGCCAAATTCTTATATATAAGCAGTAACGGAAATAAATTGAATCGATTAGAGTCCTCAGAAATTTCTAAGTCAGTACATCGCGGTGAATATTTGGCAAACACATATATTCTCAGAATCTCTCCGCTGCTCACTGAAATTGTCTCCTCCCTCCCTCCCCCCATAGTCCTCCCTCCCTCCACATCCCCCCCCAGTAATTCAGTCTTCTTTGTGCTCCACTGATAATGAGGTTTTAGGAGAGATGATGAGGATGATTTGTTGATAAATAAAACTTGTTGAGATCGCAATGTGGAAAGAGGAATTTTATTGACAGACGTCGGTATTTATAATATTCTTGAATGTGTGCGGGAATGCGCGCACGATATACCGCTGTCTCGTTTCTGCATTTACAATACGATTCTTGTCGCGTGTAGGTATTCATTCTGTTTTGAACCCGGCGCGACAGATGTGTTGCTTTCTCGTTTTAACATGGAATGCGCCCTCCGATTGATAGTGAGTTGAATGACCGGCGTGTGGACTTTGCACTTGTTTGTTTCACATTGTTAAGTTGTGCAAAGGTCGTCTCTCCGGTCATTGACCGCGCATGCGACCGCCACAAGGTAAAAGCCTTGAAACCGGTAGGGTTATACCGTTACAAAAAGTGGCATAAACAGTATTTGATAAAACAAATTACAATATTAAATATTGTTTAAATACGCTTTGTTAATTAAAAGTTTTTAATGCAAACTTTGATTTATGGCAATGGAGCGTAAACGTAGAAAATAAATGCTGTAGAAATGTGTGCATTGAAAAGAATTAACGGGATGAAATGTGTGACAGAATACGGAATGAAGTGATTGGAGATGAAAGTGAACTTAAGGCTGATGTGTTGAGTAAGATGAAGAATAGCACGCTGATAGAGTTTGGGTATGTGGAATGAATGAAAGAAGAAAGACTCATAAAACAAATATATAGTGCAAATGTGAGTGAAAAGAGTGATAGAAGACCAACGAAATTGTGGATATATCAAGTGAATCATATTTAGAAAGAAGGAATCTAAGAAAGTGAGAGAAGTCGTAGAAGTATTCTGATAAGGTGTTTGGATGTAGAGGAGGCTAAGGATACGTGACGAGATAGTAAAGTCTGGCGCATTGCACTCTCTGTCTACCCAGACAGGGTAATAGCGTGAGGGTATATATGTATGTACACTACCCGGCGGTAAGTAATACACATCGTTTGTAGAGCTTCGTCTCTGTCATTCATACACGTGTTTTGTCGCGATTTGTCAGACGTTACCGGCCCGGACTGTTAGCGCATCGTGCGACAGAGACGACGCTCTACAGACGATATGTATTGCTTACTGCCGGGCACTATATGTGAATGTTAAATACACGGTGATGGATATCAATAATTATTTAAAAAAACCTGGTCGGTTGGCAGCAATTGCTTTAAAGAAATAAATCTGCCAGATGAAGTAGTATGATAGTGTTAAATAAATAATCAAATTTCTTTAATAACAGAGTGCATCAACCTATATATGTATTGTATTACAAATTTTGTTGTATACAGTACAACCTTGTACTGTATACAACAAAATTTGTATACAGAAAATGGCTTATTGCCATTTCGCAATCTCTTCCAACGAACCAGAAAGATGTCAAAGAGACCTTCAGTGAAAACCAGACTGGAATCCTTTTTAAAAAAACAGGGATCAAGCGGGATTTGAACTCGCAACCTTTGGACTAGGAGACAGGCGTCTTACTAACTAGGCCACGGAGGTATGGTGTTAATAATAATTATAAAACACTTAAAAAACACTTTGTATTGGTAGCAGATAAAATCACAAGAAGATGAAACATCAATTGTCTCTCGAGTCACGGAATAATCAAATTTGATTGTTAGAATTCTTAATTGTTATGTAGATTCACTCTCAATGAACCGCTAAATATCATTAAAGGATTTTCCTTTGTCTTTTGCATCAATTCTGTGAATGCGATTAAACTTAATGTGAAATTTAAGAACTCGTTTATACGAAAGATTTAAAATTAACTTTAAAATACCAATCCCAACCCCCGGGGGGTAATATCACATTGATAATCTTATTTATTTGTTTTTTCAATTTTTTAATACGCGGTTTAATTAAGGTTTTGGCAAACTGTAAACACTATACACCCTTTGGTATTTCAAACTAATGTATACACACTTTTACACTGTGTCCTTTACTTGAACTTGCTGTAGGAATTTGTCATACCACCCATTCGTGATAAGTTAAGGGATGAGGAAGGCTTTTATTTTCGGCAAGATTGTGCACCTCTTCACTACCATCGTGATGTGAGAGTCTATCTTGATGCATACGCAAGAACGGGTCTTCCAGCCGCTATGCATGTAGGAAGGGCCTTAACTCTTCTGAACGGGACTGCTTCGGATGTTGACATATTTCATATCACATTACCAAAAGCAAAAGTAAATTTTCTTCTTAGATTGAGCGCGTTAGAAAGCACTCATCAACATACCTAAATGACTGTGAATATATGTGTGTAATATGTTTGCGTGTATATACTCGTTTGTATGCATATACATAATTTTTTATTTTATATAATTTTAAATTTTTTTTTCCTCTTTGTAATTTTTCTTCTTTTTTGATGTTTTGTATTTTCAAAGTAATTGGGCTAAGAGCCTGTTTTGAAAAAATAAATAAATAAATAAAATAAAAATAACCAATTTGGTATGTACCGGACGTAGAGGTAGCATTGAATGTCCCTCGTGCTCCCCAGACCTCACGTCAATTGTCTTATAAATCGAGACTTATCAAAAATAAAGTTCACGTAACAAAACCGACTACAGTCAATTGGTTGAGAGCAGCCATAGATATATAATGCGCCCAAATACCAAAACAAATCATCGTGAAGTTTACGATTCCACGCTATAAGCAGTAAAAGAACCAGAATGGGTATCAGTTTGATCATTTGTGGTAATTAAAAAGATCTAAATATTTCTCTTTTAATTTAAAGTTTTATTTTTATATAAACACTAATAAATACTGAATTCGCAATCGTTCCAAGTGTTTATATATTTTTTTGGATAGCCTGTTATAGTACTAATAATACTGTCCTATTTCGACACATATTTGTCGCCTCTTCTTCATCCATAACACACCTTCTTAAACAACTCCTTGTTTCAAAATATCATTAACTTGACCCAACCATACTTTCCTCGCTCTTGCTCTACCACAACTTCCACTCCACGTTTACCCTTTATATTTCTTTTGTTAGTATTATTTCTTCATTCATTCGTTCTACATGCTCAAACCATCTTAGGAATCTCTTCTCCATCTTATTCAACACATATGTCTAAAGTTTACATTCATCTTTAATAACACCACCTCGTATTCTATTATACATTTAATTTATTTTACACATGACAATAAATCCCACATAATTTGCGAAAAAAACAACAGGTAATTTAATTTGGACACACAATTTTAATGGATCTGGGTTAGTTGCCTTTCCTTTGTTGTGTCCCCAGTAAACTAGGCTTTTGCCTGTATATCATTGAGAACATAAAGCATGAAAAAATAAATCGATATTTTTTTCCGATTTTTGATTGTATAAAACCCCGTTGCACGCTCTCATCAACCTGATAAACAGTGACACTCAAGTGACATCCGCACTCCTCTATGGCTCCGAATGCTGGACGATGTATAACTCTTACTCCAGGCAACTAGAAACTGCTGAAATGCGCATGCTAAGATGGTCAGCTGGTGTGTCCCTAAGAGACAAAATAAAAAGCTTACGCGTTCGTGGAAGCCTAGATGTTATAGACATCAACAGTAAGATGGAGGAGAGGCGATAGAGATGGCATGGGCACGTTGGACGCAGATCACCCGATTACATTGTGAACCAGGCAATCTCCATGGATCTTCCTCGAATAACAACCAGAGGAAGACCAAATAATTCGTGGGTCGTGCAAAAAGATAACCTGATGCAGAGGCACGGCCTGGGGGACGTAGTCCGGGACAGAAGAGCATACAACCTGAGGACGAGGAGAGCTGACCCCAACAGTCTTTGCAGACAATGAGTTGGGATGGAATCAGGGAGAAGAAGAAGAAGAAGAAGAAGAAATCATAGAAAAATAAATACAAAAATGTTAAAATATAAATTTAAAACAATAAAAAATATTATTACCCGATGCATTCTTTTCAGTATCTACTGAAAGTGTTTAAGACAATTTTAGCTATTACAGAATGTGTTTAGAAATAATGACATTATTGTGGGGATGCATTTTCGACTAGTTCCTCAACATATGTGAGCTTTTTAAGGTTAGCTTGGATATCAAATCTTTGGAGAAGTCTGTGAGCTTTTTAAGGTTAGCTTGGATATCATATCTTTGGAGAAGTCTGTGAGCTTTTTAAGGTTAGCTTGGATATCAGATCTTTGGAGAAGTCTGCGAGCTTTTTAAGGTTAGCTTGGATATCAGATCTTTGGAGAAGTCTGAGAGCTTTTTAAGGTTAGCTTGGATATCAGATCTTTGGAGAAGTCTGAGAGCTTTTTAAGGTTAGCTTGGATACCAGATCTTTGTAGAAATTTGTCTGACAAAAAAAAAACAGGCCAAAAATCTAAGAAATAAGAATACTCGTATTCACATTTTCACCCCATTTTCCAGTATTAAAAGCTTCGCGCAGACCCATCGCGAAGCTTTTTTCTACCGAAATAACACATTTATTCCAAGCATGTTTACAATCAAACTATTCGTTTTCGTTAAGTCTCAGCTTCCGATCTTATTTGCGACGGCCGTTTCCTTAGAAATCTAATTCTTGCTTTGCATAATTAAGGGAAAAGTAAAAAATATCGGTCCTGAGATAATCTCGCCACCAGGAACGGATTTAGAAAGAAAAAAAAACACGTACGTTTTTATGTTTCTTTAAAAGATCTCAGTTTTAACTCTTTTGCAGCCTATGGATGAATAATGAAATATTGGAGAAAGTTGAAGAATTCTGCTATTAGATTCTTTCGAATTGAGCGGTTTTCTTAATTCAATTTTTTTAAATTCTTAAATATAGCACTCAATATGCATTTATTTAAAAAAACTTTTTATTGGTCATTGAAGTATAATGTATGACATTTAAATACATAAAAACAATATCCGCCAAATGTGCACCTCTTGCAGCTCTACAGATGTCCACTCTTTTGTCAAAATTTTCGATAACATTTTGGCATTATTGCGGTTCTAATACATCAATAACGCGAATAATTTCGTCCTTCAGCTCAGGAATTGATTGGAGAACATTCTTATAAACCTGACTTTTCACGTAATCACAGAGAAAATAGTCCAACGGTGTCAGATCACATGACTTGGTGGCCAATTAACATCACCGTTTCCGGAAATTACAATACATAAAATAATTCAATTGCTAAGGACAACGGAAATGAGAACTCTGCGCGCTATTGCTTGGAAGACTTTGCGTGATCGTGTAAGGAACACCACAATCCGAGAAGTCTGTGAGGTCCAAGATTTGGTCAGATGGGGACAACAGTGTCGACGATGCTGGTACCAACATGTACAGAGAATGAATTCCACAAGAATTCCATACATATAGTAGCTCTGCATGGGGTGCCGTATGGATGGCGTCCACCAGGGAGAACCCCGAAACGATGGAGAGATAGCTGGAGCTCAGCATCACAGGACAATTCTGCATTAACAGACTCTTGAGAGTCAACAGAAAGTTTAAGAAGAAGAAGAAGAAAATAATTCAACAATTTGAACGCGTTTTTGTATTGTATACAACTCCATTTTTATAAATGTCATACATTACACTTCTCAAATGTCACAAGACCCAGGCAAGTTCGCGACGCCATCTGTGTTTTATCCAAAAATTTAAAAAAAATCACTCAATTTGAAAGACCCCATGTTTTCTCAGATGATGGAAGAGTTAAGATGGATTTCGATCGGCGTGTAGCAAAGTCAATGGGACACTAAAACATTTGTATACTTCAACGGGATAGTATTAAAATCTGCTAAGATGTTAGTCTACAATAGTATTTTGGTGCCAATTTTGACGTTTAAGAGCGGAATTTGGGTGTGAAAAAAATTGAGAGGAGTCAAATAAATTGTGTAGAAATGAGTGTATTGAGAGAATAATACATGGAGTGACAATGCATGATAGAATTTGGAATGAAATTTTAAGGTGTGATTATGAACTTAAGGCTGATGTATTAAATAAGATGAAAAAGAGTACGCTGAGATGTTTGGGCATGTGGAACGAATGAATGAAGAAAGATTAACAAAACAGATATATAGTGCAAATGTGAGTGGAAGGCGTGTGAGAAGAAAACCAAGGAAAGTGTGGTTGTATCAAGTGAGTGATATTCAGAAATAAGATAATGTAGAAAGTCAGATACATCGTAGAAGTTATATGAGAAAGTGTGTGGATGTGGATGAGGCTAAAGAAGTGGGTCGAGATAGAAAAACCTGGTACCACATCATCTCTGTCTACCCTGACAGGGAGATGGACTGATGGTATGTATGTATGCAGCCAATTTTTTCTAAGTCAGTACACCGATCGGAACATCTGTTGAACAGTTATTTCCCAAAAATCTCTCCGCTCTTGGCCGAAATTGTCCCGTGCCTCCCTCACCCCCCCCCAGCCTCCAACCGTTGAAGCGTGTATATCGGTACCAGTTCGAACAGCATTTAGTCTTGTTTGCGCTCCCCTGAAGATGATGAGGTGAAAGCCTTGAAACCGGTAGGGTTATACCGTCACAAAAAAGTGGAATAAACAGTGTTTGATAAAAATAAATTACAATGTCTTTAAACCTCCACAACGTTAATGCCTTAACTATAAACAACATATCAGGTAAGGTCGATTTTTTTTTAAAAGAGTGGAACTGTAAGGTCGGTTTTTTAGAAAAGTAGAAGTGTAAGGTCGAATTTTTCTTCATCTATTGTAATAAATTGGTGGTTCCAAATCGTGATATCGAATGACCTACTTCCTAATATCAGAGATATGTGTGGCGTGTGGAGCTTTGGAAACCACTTAAATACGATCATTTTTGGGAGATTATATCAAACTTTATATGAGTGGGTTCGAATCCTGGATTTGTAGCGCCCTTGAGTAGAGTTTATTATCTAAATGGCACTTTATAAATTATTTTTGTATCATTAGTCTTATTATGTAGAGTAGAAGAAATGAGACTTACATCCAACATCCAAGTCTATCGGGCTTATGATGAATTATATACATTGTATAGACATTATTCATTAAAAAAAATGGATTTATTCTATTCCCGATTCGTTCCCAGTTCCCTTATTGCTTATCTCGCTCTATTACGTTCTGTAAATATCCTGCCGCATCCGTATCTTCTCCAAACACTCCAACTCCGTGTTTCGCATTATTTAAAAGTACTTTTATTGTGTTTTTGCTAATACGAAAACTTTGTTTTAACCGGTAACTTTTTCGGGGGTTGTTAATGAAAAAATAAAAACAAAACGAAACGGCGGCAACTCTACGGCTAGTTGAAATGATAATGGAAACGATGGGAAATATGACCTGAATTGAATTTTATTAATTTTAAAGAGAGGATCACAAAAACAGTAAAATTAATGTCAATTCGGAAATTTTAAGAATTTTTTTCATTTATTTTGGAATACAATTGTATTATATTACAATTCAGCTATATACAACAAAATCTGACGGGCTTGTTGATGTATGGTAATCTCTTCCGACCAACCAAAAATATGTTAACGATGTAATTTATTTTTAACAAACACTGTTTATTCCACTTTTTTTGTGACGGTATAACCCTACCGATTTCAAGGCTTTCACCTCATCTTCAGGGGAGCGCAAACAAGACTTAATGCTGTTTGAACTGGTACCAATATACACGCTTCAACGGTTGGAGGTTGGGGGGTGAGGGAGGCACGGGACAATTTCGGCCAAGAGCGGAGAGATTTTTGGGAAATAACTGTTCAACAGATGTTCCGATCGGTGTACTGACTTAGAAATTTCTAGGGCCTCTAATCTGTCACCGTTGGACTATTTTCTCTGGGGTTACGTGAAAAGCTAGGTTTATAAAATGATCTCCAATCAATTCCTGAAGGACGAAATTATTCGCGTTATTGATGCATTAGAACCGCAATAATGCCAAAATGTTATCGAAAATTTTGACAAAAAAATGGACATCTGTAGAGCTGCAAGAGGTAGACATTTGGCGGATATTGTTTTTTTGTGTTTAAATGTCATACATTATACTACAATGACCAATAAAAAGTTTTTTTAAATAAATGCAAATTGAGTGCTAAAAATAAATTACAATGTCTTAAAACCTCCACAATGTTAATGCCTTAACTATAAACAACAATTTTTCATTTATTTTGGAATACAATTGTATTATATTACAATTTAGCTATATACAACAAAATCTAACGGGCTTGTTGATGTATGGTAATCTCTTCCGACCAACCAAAAATAAGTTAACGATGACTTAAGTTAAAACCACACTAGAATCCTTTTGAGTTCCAACGAGAATTAAGAGTAATAAAAAGGATTAAGGTTAGTAGACATAATTTTGCCTCATCTAGGTCACAGAGGTCTTCATTTGTGATGGTTGATATATTGACATATCCTGCTCCATGGCCTAGTTGGTAAGATGCCTATCTTACGATCTGGAGATCACGGATTCAATTCCTGTTGATACACGATTAAAAAAAAGCATTAAAAATGGTTTAAACTCTAGTCCTCTTTATCGCTTTTCTTATTGGTTGTAAAATATTTCTAGATAACAATTAACCTTGCTAGGTTGTACTGTATACTACGAAAGTGATATACAATAATAAGATAATCTTCGTGGCCTAGTTTATACAACTTTCTTTCAACATAGTTGCTTTACGCATTATTTTCAAGTTTCAACAACTACATAAGATCTCGAGAAACCTACCCCTACAAAAAAGTAACTACCATATACATGTAAATGTATAAATTTAGATGAAAACTACCCATAATCATATTATTATAATTTCCTAGGCGGTAAAGTCATTTTTCCTCAACTGCCCAATCTAAAATAAATTAGATTGTCTTGTGTGTCTTGTTGGAACACGGAATGTAATAGGCTGAAGAATATACGACTGGTTAATAACACCATTAATCATTTTATGAAAAATTATTTGAGCAGAGACAACTCGTATTACGGTTAATTTTGCAAGACCCAATTCCACCTGAAGAGCATCACCATTAAGGTTCTGTAAAGGACTCGATAATCTATAATTAATTCATCAACTTGTGGCGGTCGCCCACTCGGAACACTGTGGGCATTCATACATACGGTCAATGACCGATGAGATGACCTTCGCACTCCTCGACAATTTTAAATATGCGAGTCCAAAGTTCACCCGCCGGCCATTCAACCCATAGCCAGCGGACCGCATTACATACTAGAGAGAGAACGCACCACGGCTGTCTCGCCAGTTCCGTATCTGAATGATACCTACATACAACAATTAATCGTTTTGCATTCACAGAAACGAGACGAACGATATCTTGTTCGCATTCCCGCACACACGTGGAAATAGTATAAATACCTACGTTTACTAATAAAAACTCTTCTTCCGCATTACGATCCAAAACGTGTTTTATTTATCAACAAATCATCCTCATCATCTCGTCCCACTAGGATACAACTCCTAAAAACTGATTATATAGTGTGGAGTGACAATGTATAACAAAATACAGAATGAAGTGAACTTAAGGCTGGTTTATTCAGTATGAATAAGAAGAACATTCTGAGATGGTTTGGACATATAGAACGAATGAATAAAGAATGACAAACATGTAAGTGTAAGGCGTGGTTAATGAAGATTAAAAAAAAAGTTGGATCAAGTGAATGACATTTTGAAAAAAGTTGGATCAAGTGAATGACATTTTGAAAAAAGTTGGATCAAGTGAATGACATTTTGAAATAAGGAAATGTAAAATGTCAGAAAAATCGTAGAAGTTGTATAAAAAGGTTTATGGATATAGAAGCGAAATATGTATTTATGGATAGGAAAAATCTGACGCTCTTTCTTCTCTGCCTACATCGCCAGAGAAATGGCGTGAAAGTATGTATGCATGTTGTATAATAATATAATTAGCACAATTTACATGGCACCGTTCGTAGACCGTCTCTCCATAAAGGTGCTACAACTAGCAACTCGAACCCATCATTATTGATATATTAAAAATATTACAAAATAAGTGTACATAAGTTGAGTGTATGAAAAGGAAGGTAGTGGCTGCGGTCATTATATAAGTTACTCATCCGCACCTGTATATTATATATATATATATATATATATATTATATAAATATACTATATATATATATATATATATATATAATATATATATATATATATATATATATATATATATATATATATATATATATAATATATATTTATATATATATATATATATATATATATAATATATAATATATATATATATATATATATATATATAT